>SKCR01008865.1:0-96389 GCA_019454045.1 Zanthoxylum bungeanum | reverse complement strand
GAATTTTGGCCAAAACTGTTGCAATTGTAATGGCGGTTCGTTGATTGGTTCTGCGGTTTGATCCGGTGGTTTGATTTAGTTCATTTGGTTTAGTTCTTATGGTTCGGTTCTTGCGGTTCGGTTCGATTTAACCGTCGGCTCCGGTTTTGTTTGAGGTTCAGTTCATCAATTTTGGAGAACCGAAACTGAACCGATTCTTCAATGGTTCAGGTTCGATTCGTAACCGCCAAACTGTTGACCGATTCAGTTTCGATCCTGACTTAGTTCAGTTCTAATTCGGTTCACAGTTCAGAACCGAAACGCGCGGTCAGGCCTAGCACTTCATCATAAAATTCCTTAGTAGCAAACAAAGGATTCAGGCCTTATTTGATTATTTATGAATCATTCAGTGATGATTCCACTTGGCTTCACGAATCACGATTCTCAGCAGTAGAACCACACAATTCATGATCATGATTCAGCTTTGAGGTGATGAATGATGATGCAGAGTCATGATGATTCAGGTTTTGATTTAGCAAATTGGATTCAGGTCTAAATTGAAACAATAAATAGATATTGTGCTGATAACGTATTATAAAAAAAAAAAAAAAAAAAAAAAAAAAAAAGAAAATGAGAAAGAAGAGAATAGAATATCTTGGAAATCCCGCCGCCAAACCACCCGACTCGGCTTAAGCGGAGCAGGTAAAACTCCTGACTGCCACAGACTTTTACAAAAAAATGCACCCCCTGAACTCGAACACAAGACCTGACAACCAAGTCATAAGCCCTTTACCACCAAGTCACAGTCCTTGGGGGCAAAAACAAATTACAAGATTATTATGTTACGATTTCTTTATCCTTTTGTCCACTGCTGGGATAGTATTCAATGGTCTTATGAATGAATTGTTAAGCAAATGGTCTTAAAAACAAAAATAAAATCAAGAGCCAATAAGGAGCACAATAAGCTAAGAGGGGATGCAGGGAAAATGGCTCTAGCGAAGGAAATAGAATTTGTTCATTCTGGGAATATTTAGGAGTTCAACAACACTCAAGAATTAGAAGAAAATCCATTGGTTTTATGGCATTTATACTTGATTTAATACTGTGACTTAGAACTGCTTGGAATCTTTAACCGCAATGTTTAATGCATGAAAAATAGAAGAAAACATAATATTGATTGCTTTAGCAGTTTCTAGAATGCATTTCTGGTGAGCTTACAGTAGTTTGTCGCAGTTGCTTGGTGTAACAGGGATCAGCAATTGACCAGTATGGTATGTGAAGCCGGTGCAGTTGAATTCAAGCTTCCCAGCATACACGAACTTAGAGAAAGATTTGTGTGGGAATAACGTATGGATGATGTGGCAAATCTATCTAATAATGTTTATATATATATATATATATATAATTTAAAATTAACGAAAGAGAAAATTATTAATTAACATTTGTCATATATTTCATTGAATGACTATAACATGTATCATACAAGTCTTTCTCCAACAGTTCTGTTCACCGTCCAACTACTGTAGATGGGGTAAAATGCTTTCTTATCCAGTTTTAACAATGATCTGGTGTCATGCTGCTTCTTTAACACTATTATATAATAAAAATGTTTTAACTCCGTCTTGCCGGATTCGAACCAGCGACCTAAGGATAACAGCTGACACACTACAGTCCGCCGCTCTACTAACTGAGCTAAAGCCGGGAATTGCAAAATTGTTTGCTTAATTATATGATTCAATATGTTTCTATAGCTTGGTTAATCCCCCGAGATTGGATTTTATAGCCAATTTCACAAGGAAATTTGATCAAGCATAACTTCTCACCTCTCAGGAGTTCTGGTGCAAACATTCAATCATATACATCACGGAACAATCTTACTCTTTTTTTTAACCCCCAATCAAACACATATCACAAAATAATTACATTCTCCAGAATCCGCCCACCAGAAAAACATTTATGTGAGAAAAGAAAAGTATAATTCATTATCATACATACAGCAATCACCAGCATTTACATCAGAGTACAAATCTGTCGTATATCCAGCTTTCATGGTCACCGCCGGAAAAAATGTTCCCCGACAAAAGGAAAGGTAAATCATAACAGAAATAATTACATACGCTTCTTGTGAAGCTTTATGTTGATGGTGACTTAGACGCATTTGACCTCTTTCGAGCCAAAAACATAAAAAGCCTTGGAAACAATGATTTCTTCTTTTTCTTTGGACCCATAATTTCTTGAGATGATTCAGTTCCAGTGTTACTTCCTTGAACAGATGACTTTGGGCTTGTCATATGATTAACAGCAGCATCCGAGGGCATGCGGTCATACTTCTTTGATCCTTTCTTCACCTCCAAGCTTGGTGTAGGGCTTTTAGTGTTGTTTACACCTTGACCAGATTCGCCAACTTTTCTTCGTTGCTCATGTTCTGCCCTCCACTTTCTCAACTCCTGTTCTATACCCAACTTTCCTTCTTTGGCCTTCTCAGCCTTTACCGTTGCAATTTTCAGTGCTTCTTTCCTTGCTGCTATCTCTTTATTGGCTTCTTCCAACCTTTCAAAGCTTCTCGATTCAGACTCTTTTGCTACCTCAATTTGAGAGATGGAAGCAGCCACCCTCATGTTGGCCTGCTCCTCTGCCTCGTGGGCACGCTTGCTGAGCTTATAATACTCCTCTAAAGAAAGTGTAACACCGGTAGGTGAATCGACATCATCAGTCTTTTGAGCTGACTCACTCTCTTTTAATGCTTTGATAGCAGCTAAAGCTAACTTTTCTGAAGCCTTAGCAGCCTCTATCTCCTTTTCTGCTGCAAGTAACCTACTCTCCATGGTACTTGCTCTAGCCTTTGCCTGATCCACTTCTTCCTTTGCCTTGTGAAGGTCTTCACGAGACATCTGAGCAAGTGACTTGGCCTGGTATGCCTCGTGGGCTGCTTGCTTTAGTTGCTTGGGCAGCTCTACCATCTTCTCCCGAGCTTCTTTCTCTTTCATCTCAATAAGAGCTATTTCAGACCGAGTCCTGTCCACCTCAGCTTCCAAAGAAGCAACTGCGACTGATGCCATTCCTTCTGTCTGTCTAATGGTGGCAAGAGCCGATTTTTCTCTTTCAAGCTCTGATTGTGAGGATGTTGCTGCCACCTTCAAGCAATTGACTTCAGCAGTTGCTTTCTCAATGTTTAGCTTCACCTCTTCAAGTTCCTTTTTTGCAGAAGCAACTGCTGCTTGTATGTCAGTATGAGTTTTCCTCTCTGTTTCCTCCAACTTACCGTTTGAATGTCCATTATTTTCCTCTTTCAATTTGGATTCCATATAAGCTGCTAATTCCGCTTTCAAATCAAGTAGCAAGGCTGAAGCAGTGTCTAGTTTCGATTTAAGATCATTTGCTGAAATAATTTGCTGGGTAAGTCTCTGAATTTCCTCTTCTGCCTGCTCCAAGTCCTTCTCCCAAAGGTGAGAATCTTGATCTCTGGCCATTGCTGCCCCTATTCTTTGCTCTTCCACCTCCAGATGAGCAGCATGTGCAGACTCTAAGGACTCCTTTGTAGCAATCAGCTCAATAGTCAGTTCCTCCACTGTTTTATCGACTTCCTTGGATGCGGAAACAGCCTCTTCAGCCTTCTTTACAGCTATGTCTCTCTCAGCCATCAAAGAAGCATAATCCTCGCGCAATGATTCCACCTCCTCTTTAATAGCTGTCAACTCAGAAACTGCAGCTATATGCCTGGCTTTGGCAACCTCAAGCTGTGCCCTGGCTGCAACACTGGCGTCATCGGCAATGCCTTGTTCCATCTCCTCCATCCTCAGCTTGGTTAGTTCACAGTCTTGTTTTGCCTGATGTTCTTCGGTCTGTGCCCTCTCCAGATTAAGTTTTAGTTCCTCTACTAGTCTCTTAGTTTGGTCCAGCTCCCTTAGTACTTGGTTTTTTGCTACTTCGGCGGCCTCTGACCTAATTCTATATTCAGGTATCTCCTCATGTGCCGTTTCAAGTTCTTGCTCTACATATTTGCGTCTCTACATTATCAGAGAAGGAATTTGAAGTCAAGTATAGTGGAAAATAAAATCTTTTAGTGAAGCCCATTGCAATGCAATGCAACTTTCAAAGTCAAGTTGCAGATTAGCATCCTTTAAGCATTAAAGAAGAAGATGAAGATGGAAAAAGAAAGTAGTGAACTAGCAATATTCATAAAATAGAACTTTAAACAAAAAGTCAAAAACCGAGTACTCTTCTTCTTAACAATAGCTAAATGATATTAAGAAAACATTGGAAAAGAAATCATTTTCCATAAGCAGAGCAGCAGAATACTTTCTTTCTGGTTGATAAAATATATTGATATCAAGCATATGTTTAGCCTTTGTGTCACTACAATCACCAAAAATACCAGCATTATGACCTCACAACTACAACAACAACTCCCACCTCAACAAGTGACAGAAGTGCCCTCATATGCAACTTGATAGTTTTCTTTAATTTGTATTACTGTGAAAATAAAGATGCCTTGAATGATTTTTTGTAGCTCATAGGAAGATAGACATAAAACAGAAAGTATTATCTTGTGTTCCCACAAGGATTTAAGTTTGATTCTAATAAAGACAAAGTAAAGTAAAAAGCTTATATAGTGAAGATAGACTTCAAGAAAAAAGAATAACTTCAGATCGAGAACAATTAAACTAAAGCAAAGACAGGTCCATGTTGGTATATTGGCTTGCGACATCTTCTCTATCATCACCAGTCACCACATTCACAATGCCTAGCTCCTCACCATTAAGCTACCAACATGGCCTCCTTTACCTTCTCTACATTCTATAGCTATTAACACACTCATAAATGCAACTAGCCATCACCACTTTATACAGACCGCCTTTACATTGCCGAAGCCACCTTCACTACAACATAATTCACAATACCTCGCCAATTTAATGACACATACTCCGATTATATATAATATTTCACTTAGACCATTGCTACATACTACTAAACAAACTATTTTTTTTAGCTTTGCAGCAAGAAGCAATAAAAATGTCGTGAACAAATATTAGAAAGCATTATTAGTGAGCATCCACAACAGGTCAACCTAATAGTGGCGGTAAAGGAATCATAATAAATAAAACGCAGCAATATGAATCAATCTAATAACAAAGGTAAAAGACATACCTCTACAGTTTGCATTCTATGGGCTTTCCAATCAACAATTCCTCCGAACTTTGAAACGGCTTCCTTAACAGACTCAAAAGGTGCTGTTGTATCAATAAGACCTCTCTTCATATCACCCAGCTTCGCAAGTTTAGGAGAACTGATACCATATCTAGGAGAACCGATACCATATCTAGGAGAACCAAAAACATGCTTGGGAGAATTGACAAGATGTTTAGTAGAATTCAAAACATACATAGGAGAATCAGGTTTAGGGGAATTCGAATCATACTTAGGAGAATCAGCATGTTTAGGAGAATTGCCTGGTGCTCTCAAAGCAATACTGGCAAGCTCTGCATGGGGCAGAGCAAGCTCATCCAATGGCTTTACATGTTGGGCATTTCTAGAATCATGTACCTGAGGGGAGGAAGCAGAAGGTATATCACTGATATCAGTATGAACAAGGGGATCACTGACAGAACCATCATCTTGAGATTGCATTAAGTTTGAGTTATCTTGTATGTACTCCGTCTTAGAACCTTCCATGACAGTATCCCTATGGTCTGTCTCTGATTGATCAATTGCAACTGATGAAGTTGAAATGAAATTGTCGGCTGAAAGAACTTCATCGTGTTCCACAACCATGGCATCTGCAGCATCCTGTACTGGTTCTGGTTTACAAGCCTCCATCTTTGATATTTCATCAGATACTTTTCCGTTAGTATTTAGGTCTTCTGGAAGTTCGCTGGAAGCATCATTTTCAGCTTTCTGGGATAAAGAAGACTCTGGAGGAGGCTTCTCTTCAGCGATTTTAACATCCTCCATTCCTTAAAAAGTGTTAAGGAGTGCCCTGAAGATGCTGAAATTACCCAAAACAAATTGAACCAGAAATCACACTATAATTCCTCACAACATATGCAGTTGGAGAATTTACCACAATTGTTTGAATTAAAAAGCACAAATTAATTAGCTAAAGCTTTCGACTGAGCAAAATTATAGCTCCAGCAATACAAAAAATCAAAAGTTCAAATCCAAACATGAAGTCAACCAGCCAAATGTAAGTAGTGAAAATCAAATCCTTTGATGCATTCATTTTTCATCATCAGAAGCCCATCAATTTACTTTCAAACAAACACGAATCAATTTAAAATGCATCATCATAGCTGGTAACTAAATGCTCCTCTATTACCTTGACATTTATGATTACAAGAAAACATTTTCATCCTTCCAAACATTGCAATCCAAATTCAGAACGCATATTAAACGGCTTACCAACTATATCGATCAATAGCTAATCAACAAACACGTTTTTCTAACATCATTTACACTTAGTTCCATTTGATGTAAATTTTCAAAAATAAACTGCATTCATAAAAGTAAAAATTCATCCTTATATATGCAGAAATCGGAAAAAATTAGGAATTCAAAATTTTAATTAATCAATTAATAGAGACTCAAATACAACCTCCCTTACAGGAGTCAACTTATAATATTGTGATAGTTGACGTCAGGATTTCATAAAAAGTGATATTTTTATTAAAATATAATAATAATTCAAGATTTAATCACGAAATTAAGCACAATTAAACATATCCAATCCAAGCTGAATAAAAATTGAAAATCAAAGGAACAAGGAACGTACCTTGATTCACAAGAAACGAAAGATGGAAAGAGAGATGAGTCGAAAGGAAAAGCTATTAATGATATCTGAATGTTTCATACAAGGCAAAAAGATCAAATAGTTTGGAAATTAAATTTAGCAAATTTTTTTTTTTAAAAAAAAAAAAAACGAAGGTGGAAATTTTAGTATTAAAAATAGACACGAGAAATTAACGGAAAGAGTGCGTGGAGGTGGAGCCAGCTTCCTATTACAGTCGCAGACTTTATCCACCTGTCCGCTCTCTCTTTCTCTCCTTCAATATTGATTTATTATTTATTAATAAAATATAATATAATATAGTTATCAAAAAATAAAAATAAAAACTGAAAAACAATTAGTGGTTTCCATTGAGAATGATTTGTTTTCTGTACGGGATCTTAGAAGAGAGAAGTTGTTTTTGACTGAAACAGTGTGTCTTTGGATTTGGCAGCCCAGCTCGGCACAGTCACATTTTTCTTTTTTTTTTTTTTTGTAAAAAAATTCTTATAGGTTAATTGAATACTAATATTAATGCTAATTATAAAAAGTGACATCATTTTAACACCACCGTCCACGAGTTATTTGCTATAAAATTTGTGAGTTTATAAATTAGTTTATATTATCGGTACCTTATATTTTCAATCAATATTTTTTATAAAATGATACATTATAGCCTTCACAGGGAGCGTGGATGAGCTTTCTTCGGACTATCAAGGGTAGTATTGGAGTATTGGAATAACAGACGACATCTTAATGGCCAAATTATTCAGTCACAGTTTCATTGGCTTGTGGAGCCAGGAGAATCTGACGTTAGAGCGCCTACGTGCCGAGAAGAAACAAATGTGTTGGATCAATGCTGAAGGATCCGTGAGGAACGTAACTTGAGTATTTATGGAGTTCGAAACAAAGACAGTGTTATTGTATTAAAAAATAAATTGATTTATAAGTTCTGGAATAAATATTATAGTATAAACTAACGTAAAAAAATGTTATGAGATTGTAATTTTATTAGCATTAATATTATTATTAGACGACGTGTTTGGTGTAATGTTTTAACGATAGCATTAACTCTCATAAAACGCTCTACCAAACTCACCCAAAGTGAATTCACTAATATTATAAAATTATTTTTGTATTCTACTTCTTATAAAGTGATATGATATGATTAATAATTAAATTATCTCAACTCATGTCATATTCTTGTTATATCATATCAATAAGATTATCTATTTATAACACGAATAATACTTGTGTAATCATGTTAAAGCTGTTGGGATTTATGCCCTAAAACTTCATGTATTGTAAAACAGAATTGATTATTGTAATAATAATAAATGCATTATTCATTTTATCAAAGTTGTTTGATTTTTATCGCATATTGTCCAATTGTCTTGTTTACCTTGATTACTATTGTACCTTCAGACTTAGTGTATGTTTGATGTACAAGAGGATTTAAGTCTGAAGTTAGTAATCTAAATAGTCCGTAGAGAACAAACAAAGAGGGTACTTTGTTTGTGGTTTATCTATAGTTGCGGTCAATTCTATACTTGTATGACGACCTTGATCCAGGATCGTTCATGTAGTGACATGGGAATGGAGACACCTTGTATGATGAGATCATATAGGACTGGACTCAAATAAATACGAATTTATTTTAATATCTGTTAACCGAAGAAATTCATTTTATCTAATAGATGGTCATATATAGATTCGATCTTAATCTTGAGTGTACTACGAACTCCTGCATGATAGGCAATGTCTTTTGATTTACTATGGTGAGGTTGGTGTTGCATTCCCGGCCAATAACTACGTATTTTGGGGATATTGTTTGATGTGTAACTGGGAACGTTTTACATAGATATGAAATTCACTCATTCTTACGAGAAGCAGAAGAATATATTTTTTTAAGAGTTGATTCAGGACTTAAACAATTTGAGCGCTCAACTTTTCTATTATGAATAGAAAGTTTTATATTCATAATTGTTATGAATTAATTGTTCATTATAGAATCAATGGTGCTTAAGAGACAAAATATTTAGAGTGGTTTAACAGACTTTTGACCCGACTCTATTTATGAGATATTCATGAAGGGCTATATCCATATGTAATGACTATATCGATGGACACCGAAGTTGTTCGGTTTTATTTTATCCATCTACAGTAACGGGAGTTCAACTTCGAGTTTTTAGTGGAATAACGCGGAGTTAATAATTCGTAATATTTGATTAAAGAGTTTAATTAATATTTCGGAATTATTAGAGTTTGGAACCGTATGTCCATTTGGTCCTCGTGCTAGCTCGATTAACTGTAACAAACCTAATATAATTAGATTGTCTAATTATATGCTCACTTTATATTTATATATTATTAATGAGATTAATAATATTTATTGTCACAAATGAAAACTATGTTAAATTAGTTTAACTTAATGTTTTCTAGAATTCTTTGATTATGAGATAATCAAGTATTGATTATGAGATAATCAAGTTAGTAATAATTATGAGATAATTACTACAACAAAATTGAAGGTAAATAAATCATTATTAAGATATTGATTTTTATTTACCATTAGAGACAAAGTCATATGGCTTACCATGTCATCCAAGCAATTATGTTTATTAGGTGGCTTGTATACACCTAATAGTTTTGTCATTAGCTAATCCATTTTTATGCTTTGGTATGGCATCCAAATTTATGTGTTTGCCATTGAAAGAAAGCATTGGATGCTTAATGACAAAGTCCTTGTCTTTAACTTATCATTTTTTATGCTTTGGTATGTCATTCACATTTTTGTATTGGCCATTGCAAGAAAGCATTAGATGCTTAATGACAAGGTTAGTTGGCTTGTGTAAGAGAATATAATCTCTACCATTTCTCGCACTTCCTAAGGTTAACATTTTGCAAACATTCACAAAATTATTGTGAGAAAGATTTGAGAGAAAATAGAGAGAGTTCAAACATTCACAAGTGTTGTGAGAGTGTTTGAAATTCATAGAGCCAAACACTAATTGTGACATCTTGATTCTCTAAATCGTTTAGAGTTTAATCTTTGTGAGTGAAGCCCACACTTCGGTTTGTTGGTTTCGAGTCATAGTTCGGAAGATCGAGTGGTTGATCCGAGGGTTGGACACCAAAGGATTGATCTTGGCTACTACAACAAAAAGAGAAGGCAAAGAAAATTTTAAAGATCCATACCGGACCCGGTGCCACCACAAGCAACTTCCGCCGCGCTAAGGAAAGTCGTTTCCTACAAAAGCGACACAAGTATCTATTTACGAAAAGAGTACTCATTTACGACCCGTTTATTAATCATGTTAGTTAGACAGTTGTATCACTAATCGTATATGTGAGAATTTATGAAGTAACTGTGTATTAACATTTGCTTGAGTTTAGAACTACAATGAGAGTCCTTTATATATGCATTATACAACTACCATATTAAATACACAACAACACAACTACACAATTACTAACTACACAACTAACATCCCCCCTTAAACTCAAGGTAGTTTAGACGAAACCAAATTGAGTTTGGAAACAAGTGTAGTGTAACGTCCCAAAAGAAAGGATTTAGTGAAGACATCAGCTAATTGATCAGTGGATTGGAGATACACCAAGGAAATAGTGTCACGAGCAACGTGTTGGCGAATGAAATAACAATCGATCTCAATGTGTTTGGTGCACTCATAAAAAACATTATTATATGCTATTTCAATAGAACTTTTGTTGTCGCAGTAAAGGGTGAGAGAGTTTTTTTTTTTAAATCATTGGAAACCCCACCGCCAAACCACCTATTCCGGACTTAAGCGGAGCAGGTAAAACCCCTGGCTGTCCCAGGCTCTTACAAGAAACGTACTTCCTGGATTCGAACCCATGACCTCAAGATGAGATCTTGAACACTACACCACCAAGTCACGCCCCTTGGGGACTGTTGGAATTCTCTAAGCATCCCAAGATCATTTCAAGCAATGAAAATAACATGCGAATACATCACGGAGTTGCGGAATACTCACATCGATCATTTCACATGTCTTTCGGAGTGCTAGCTCTTGATGTTTTTGCCACAAAAACATCACACTTTGCTTCCTTCTAGCTCACGGTTTTGAGCTGAAACCAGAAGAGAAAACAGCCCCTTCATGGGCGTGAGAGAGATAAGAAGAAAATGAAGAGTGTTATGTGTTTTGTTGCCAAAAAAGTGTATCTAATACACATAATTAATTTCCAAAATTAATTACACATTTTTCTCTTTCCAAAAGTCAAGCCTTTAAGGCTCCAACCACTCACATCAACTCCATCAATCAATGAATAGTGACTGGCGTCAATCACTCAAAGTGAAAGACATCTATCACTTGTTTGACGAATGATTTGACACTAGATGCGACTAGCGATTTGACGCTTGATGTGACTTGCGGGCCGCACTCGAATTCGAAATGCGAATGCGCTCGCAAACACTCTCGGGCTCGAGTTCGCTAATTCCAAATTAATGAATTTTCCGTTGCGACATAATTAAATTATTATGCCTAGAGAAATCACTATTCACGTCGCTAACGAATAATTCTAAATTAATTCGTTCGCCCGAATTAAAATCTAATTTTAATTCCACGTCGAAATCCAATTTCGTATAATATATCAAATATATTAATTTATCGATTAATTCCAAATTAATCGTTATCTCTCTTTAAATGATATTTTATCCTAGATAAAATATCTCCGCAATTAATCACAGATTAATTTTCTCTCTCTTCTAATTAATCCCAGATTAATTAAAGTGCGAGTCATACGTCATCGGTGAATCTCCGGGAAGCGACCCATGAGATCCCCAGATATGTTGGCAGTAAATTCGGTCGTCGGACTATCCGAACACGTAAGTACCTAGTACTACGTTTATACCGATTTACAAGACAAGGTTGGCCTCTAGCAAAGCGCCATGCCTACCCAATTCTCCAGAAATATCCTTACAGGAATATAAGGATCTATATCAGGCGTAGTATACATAGTATTATGTATGTCGATCCAGTATCGGATGATCACGTGCTAGGCCTGGGGCTGGAATTGTGTCTGCCCCGTACGAAGAACATGTCGGATTTCTGGTAACTAGTCTCTATAATCGGATAAACATGACCTTGTCATTTTATCCCGATGACTGCAGTACATAATAGTACTAGTACCGTATCCTACGTGACCATCATCTCCATATGACTGAAGTGATACTTCCATCTTGACATCACACCCAACACACTACGATTCTCAATATACCTAGCAGAGGCGTACACAGAACTTGTTAAAGCCCTGGACGACCAAAACCAAAACATATTGATTGTCGCAAGTATTAGCGGTGCAAGTCTCAAGTTAAGACCAAATACACCTACCCTGATTTCAGACTTCCATAGACACATAGTCATACTACCAATGGAATTCCGAGGGGGTCTATCCAGAGCGAAGCTGTTTCCCGTACCATCGGTAAAACACAACCTCATATTACACTTGCATGAGTATCCTATACCCAAATATATGAGAACTATGTCCTTGTGCCCTCACAACACGCACAAGTGTAATACTAGTCTTTTACGTATTATCGATGTCCAATCTCGATAATACTCTGACTAGGGATATTTAATGATTTATCCTTCATGGACTGATACTGTCTCATATCATTCTCAATACAGGAACAAATCATAGGGACCTCCTATCATTTATACATCTTGGTGATCTAATCACAAATGATAAGAGAGCAATCTCATTTGTCTCATAGTTAATTTGTACAACAACACCACAATCTGTACAAATAGTGACACTATGGGTCATAACTGTCCAAAAATCGCTTTCATTTATCACTTGGATTGGCCTGATTGTGACTCCATATGCTCAAAGCGTATGCGACACCAGATCACGTACATTTTTTTAATGTACGATTTCTCGGTGAGTTTTAACAATTTTAAATCTAACCCAGTAGATCTTTATTCCTAGAATAAATGTTGTTTCTCCCAAGAATTCTACGGAGAATTTTCATGAAAGCCAAGCTTTCACCGATTATTTTATGGGAATATCATTTCCAAGAAATGACATGTCATCATTATTTATAGGACAGCCACTGTCAGTGCGCTCCCACTAACCCTCTTATATACACAAGAATCATTTTCGTTTTGAATTAAATCATAAACTATTATGATTACATCAAAACGATAATTCTAAGAACCTAATGCTTGCTTCAATCCAAACATGGATCGAATAACCTGCAAACCTTGTTTGCTAGTTTTTGGTACGACAAAACCGACAGGACGTTGTAAACATCCTCCTAAAGGTTTCCGTTTAAGGAAAGCGATTTTCCGTTCAGCTGTCATATTTCATAAATGAAACATGCAGCATTAGCAAGCATTATCCAAATGGATTTACCGTGGCAACAGGTAAAAGGTTTCGTCGTAATCAACACAATGTTGATAACGATACCTTTCTGCTAAAAGCCTAGCTTTATACGTTGGTATGTTGCCATCCATTTACGTCTTCCTTGAAGTCTTATAAAGTACCAATAGGCACAATGCCTTGCGGTACATCAACTAGTATCCAAACTTGTTGATTTACATGGAATCCATTTCGGATATCATGACACTTTGCCATAATTGGGAGTCGATACCTTGTATCACTTCCTTAAACGTAGTCAGTTCGTCTTCCTTAATAAGATTGACATCTTTATGAGGTGAGATCAGAAACCCATACCCCAGGTTGCTTTCTGACTCTCTCCGATCTACGCGGTTCTTGTGTATTCGAAGATTACTAGTACAGTTTGATCATTGATTAACTGTTTGTGTTCCATTAAGGAATCGGTGCCAGGAATAGTATTACTCCGATTTTCATCGAGTTTTACTATCCTCCCACTTACCATTGCATATAGGTATTCCTCTTAGGAAAACCGCATGGTGAGCAACAATTACATTGTTCTCTTGTGAGATGTATAAGTACTATACTTTGGTATCCCTAGGATATACTATAATTGGCACTTATCCGATTTGGGTTTTAGTTTGGTATCATACAAACATATGCCTAACATTCCCAAATCATCAGGAGTGAGAAACCCGGTTTCTTTCCTATTCATATCTAATATGATATCTGTCAAACAGATTTTTATGGAACCTTATTCTAAATAAGTTCTGCACTGTTTATGCTTATCCGTTGAAGGAAATAGTAGCTCAGAGTGACTCAGGATTAACCTAATTATGTCCAACAAAATTCGGTTTCTCTGTTTGGACACACCGTCAATTTGACGTGTTCCGGGAGGAGTCCTCATTGAAAGAATATTATACTCTTTCAAGTATTTAAGAAATTTATTGCTTAAGTATTTTCCATTACGGTCTTACCGTGATGGTTTAATACTTTAGCCGATCTGTTTGTCTATTTCATGTCGAAACTATAAAAGTTTCCGATTTGTGTTTTAAAAGAGACACATAACCATAACGAGATGCCACATCCGTAAAGGTCACGAAATATTCATATCCATCTCTAGCCTAGCTAGACATGGGCCCACTTGCTTCACTATGAACTAGGGCTAACAGATCGGTGGCATTTTCACTTTTACCAAGTAAATAGTGTTTTAGGCACTTTGCCCAATAAACTAGATTCGTAGACTTTATTTGAATATGATCAAATATGTCCTAGTACCCACTCTTCAAAAGTGTGGATATACGAGTCTTATTTAATTGTGTCCCAGACAACAATGCCACAATAAAGTCTTTTCTGATCAAATCAGTTTGAGCTATTTGTTTGTCATGTGATATGTTTGAGATTTATTTATATTCAAAATATAAATACTGTTATTCACATCTAATGTGTTTATCTCAATATCATCTTTATATAATAAAACACTTTAGTGTTTTAGAATATAAAGGTATATCCGCAACGGATTATACTCTGATATATAGATAATGTATCTAGTCAAACTAGTTACATTTTAACAGTTTCCTAATTTAAGTACACACCCAAAGGGTTAAGGAGGGGAAACACCATAGAGACACTCATAATGAGACAAATATTATTTGGTGAGTGAAGAAGGAACACGATTAATAACATAAACAGTTGTAAGGGCAGCTTCACCCAAAAAGCGTTCAGGACAAGAGGATGAAATGAGCATAGATCGAGTGGAATCTAAAATATAACAATTTTTTCGTTCGGATCATCCATTTTGTTGAGAGGTATATGGGCAGGATCGTTGTGAAATAGTCTCTTGTGCTTTTAAAAATTGTTGAATTTTAGAGTCAGGATATTCCATGGCATTGTCGGTTCTCAATATTTCGATAGTCTTGGAAAATTGTGTTTTGATCATGTTTGCAAAGTCAATATAAATTTGAGATAGTTCAGAACATTGTTTCATAAGAAAAATTCATGTAAATCGAGAATAGTCATCAATAAACAAGATAAAATATTTAGATCATCCTATAGTGATTGTAGGTGAAGGTCCACATACATTAGAGTGAACCAAATCAAATGGGGCAACATAATTATGTTTATTATGTTGAAAGGATAAAGTTGGTTCACTACAAGAAACAACCAAATAGCGATGGAAAAATCTATAGCTATTCCGTCGCTAATGGGTAATTAGCGACGAAAAAATTTCGTCTCTATTTTGTTGGTCATAAAAAAAATAGCGACGGAAATATTACATCCGTCGCTAAAATTAGCGATGAAATTTTATTCCATCTCTATGTAGAGACGGAAATTTCATAGCTAAATAGCGACGAGATAGAATTCTTTCGCTATTTAACGACGAAATAATTTCCGTCGCTATTTAGCGATGGAATAATTTCCATCTCTATTTTGAGACGGAATAATTTTCGTAGCTAAATAGCGATGGAAATTCCACAGCTATTTAGTGATTGAATAAATTTTCATAGATAAATAGAGATGGAATTTCCGTAGCTATTCTGTAGCTATTTATTTTACAAAAATTTTAAAAAGCGGAAATTTTAAAATTTTTGAGAAGTGAGAAATTAAAAATTTTAAAGATGCGTGAAACTTTTAAATTTTATAAATAAGGGAAATTTTTTAAATTTTAGATAGGGAAAAATTTTAAAATTTTAGAGAGGCTGGAAATTTTATAATTATGGAGATGTGAGAAATTTTTAAATTGTAGAGAGAGGAAATTTTTAAATTTTAAATAAGAGAAAATTTTTAAATTTTTGATTGGTGAAAGTTTTTTAAAGAAATAATTTTTTTTTTAATTATTATATATACATCTTATATTCCACAAGACACTGTAATGTCCACCGAAAATTTCGATACACTACCATTCATTTACGCCACCTTAAGCCAAAAAGAAATATTAGTGTTTGTTTCTCGGGAAAATTTAAAAGTGGAGATAAGAAAAATGAGATATTGATAATGAGAGTTGAGGTATGAAATTTTTTTATGATATATGGAATTGAGTAAGAAAATTTTGGATGGTGTATTGAAGTTGAGAGTTAAAAAGATTGTGGTGTATATATAGAGGAAGAAAATAAGAGAAGTGAGAAGATTTGTAAATTTGATAGACATTTGAAATTTTCGCAAGGTGTGATATTATTGAAAATTGACGAAATTTAACAACGGAATAGAGATTTCGTTTCCATTTAACGACAGATTAGCGACGAAATATCGGTCTATTTTTAAAAAACTTTGTCGCCGACGGAATAAAATGTTGGAGGGATAGAAAATTTTAAAAATTAGCGACAAAATAGAGATTCTGTTTCTATTTAGCGACGAAAAATCCATCTCTTTTTTTTAAAAAAAAAGTGGCGCCGAAAGGAATAAATTTTTGGTGAGATTGAAAATTTTAAAAATTAGCGACAGAAAATTTCTGTTTCTAATTAGCAATAGTTTTGCAAAATAGAAATAAAAATAAAAATAAAAATAAAAATTTTAAAATTAGCTACGGAATTGAGATTCTGTTTCTAATTAGCGACAGAATATTAATTCCATTTCTAAGTAGCGATGGAAAAATTTCGTTTTTAATTAACAATAGTTTTACAAATTAGAAATTAAAATAAAAATAAACATAAAAATTTAAAAATAGTTACGGAATCAAAATTCAATTTCTAATTAGCGACGGGATATTAATTTTGTTTCTAATTAAAGACGGAAAAATTTCTGTTCTAATTAAAAAAAAGTAGAGACGGAATAATATTTATGTTTCTAATTAGCGACGAAATATTAATTCCGTTTCTAATTAGTGATGGAAAAATTCCGTTTCTAATTTATAATAGTTTTACAATTAGAAATTAAAATTTTAAATTAGCTACGGAATTAAGATTTCATTTCTATTTAGAGGCGAAATATTAATTTCGTTTCTAATTAGAGATGGATTAGCGACGGAAAAATTTCGTTTCTAATTGAAATTAGCGACAGAATGATAATCCATCTCTAATTAGCGATAGATTTTCGTTTCCGTCTCTAATTTAGAGATGAATTTTTTTTTTGTCGCTACATTCAGTCCCTAATTTCATTATTCGTTTCAATTCCGTCGTTAAATTTCAAAATGGAATATTTTGTCACTAAATTTCGTAGCTAAAACTGTAATTTCTTGTAGTGGTTGTTTTCCAAGTTGACAATAGACATAATGGAAAGATGATCTTTAACGGAACCTAGTGAACCATTAGAAACTAAAGGACGAGGTTTATTTAATGAGGCATGACCAAGGCGCATATGCCACAAGTGAAGAGAAGATATAGTTGATACATCACATAGCTGGGAAAAACGATTGGAAGGAAGATGCATAGAAGGGAGTTCAAACAGACGTCCAATTTTATGGCTTGTCCCAAGAATCTGTCCCATCTGCGGATCTTGCACACGACAACCATTAGTAGAGAATATCGATTCTAATCCAAGTTCACATAGTTGACCAACAGAAATAATGTTGAATGTAAGTTTGGGAATAAGAAATGTATTTGGTAAAGTGAGTGTAGATGCTGATATGTGGCCAGACTGACTTACAAGCATTTGTGAACCATCTATGGTGAAAATTGGAGAAATACTTATGGTGGGAGAGGTGGAAGAAAATAAGGGGGATTGAGAAGTCATATGATTGCAACAACTGGAGTCAAAATACCAAGGAGAATTACTTGAAGTGATTGATAAGGCGGTGGAAGTACTGAAAGGAATTGAGAGTATCTATCTAAGGAGTGTTTCTAAGTTACCAGTAGAGTCATGAGAGTCATTGACTTTATTGACAACAGCAGCAACGGAATTGGCAAACCTTGGGGTCTGATTAGATCTTGGTGGACGAGTGAGACACTGCTAAATGGAATGGCCAGTGATAAGTGCATGAAAATATACTTTGAACATCACTAATTCGGCTTGATTATCATGTGTTTAATCTTAATTATAGTTTATTTTGTGCTTTGTTATTAGGAAGCAATAGAACATGGATATTGGAGCAATTGCTCATGTTTTTTGACCTTACGGTCACATCGGAAGCACACAGGAAATGAGCAGAAATACAGGAATCAGTATCCTGCAAGCCCAGCCACGCGTCGCGATGCGCAATGGCCATGCGTCGTGACATAGAAACGCTTTCTAGGGTTTTTGCTTAGTTCATTTTTTACGCAAATAAGGCCTCTGCGACTTCTCTATATAAACCCAAGCTCGTCCAAAACCCTAGAGGTTGAGAAAAGAGAGAGAAATAGAAGAGAAAAATACATCAAAGAGCCATAAACACAATTTCGTGAGAGAAGAACGAAGAACTTCAAGCCGAACATGATGTCTCTCCGATCTATCAAGGCTATATCTCTCTTCTACATGGAGAACTAATCTCCTAGGCAAAGCTAAGGATGAACTCTTGTATTTAAGTTTTTATGTTCATGTTGTTGATTCTTAAATACTTTTAAACGTTTAATACAATTGATGTTTATTATTCTTTATTATTCTACGATTTATGAATCCAAAAACTGTGTTTATTCAACTTGTATATAGATTCAATCATGCTTTTACTATGTGTGATTGGGGAACCCAGTTTGACTGGTAAAGTTGTTTTATGAGTTATTCTTCTGTTGCACTATTTCTTGAGAGTATATTGTCGACGTTTGATAAGTCATAACAATAACTTTGTGTGCTGTTAACATAGAGAAAGTAAATAATTAGTTAACTTAGAATTTAATATGTTTAGAATTGAATATCTTCCGATTGTTGGTTTGGGATGTGAAACCTTTAATTGAGTAATAAAACGGAGTCAATAACTGAATATAGGGATTTGATACAAGAGGGATTCCTGACGTTTTGGTGTTTATCTCTACTGATATCCTTCAACGTATTTTCCATAGTTTTTATTCTATATTATCAATTCAATCATTATCTTTTCATATAGTTACTGCTAACGTTTTGTTTAAGTAAATCAGTTCTTTATAACCATCTCTCAGAGGAATCGACACCCCAACTATACTGCGATAGCTGCAAGTACTTTTTGGGCATAATCAAATTTTGGCGCCGTTGCCGGGGAGACGGTTTACAAGCAAAAGGAGCAGGTTTGCTTGGTCAACAACAAAAGCGGTAACTTTGTTCCATCTTATTTCTTTTATTATTATTATTTTTACTTATTTATTTTATTTTATTTCAATTTCTGTTTTAGTTTAGTTTTGATTATTAGTTTATTTTTTAATTATTTATTTATCTCATTAATTTTATTTTAGTTTTAATTTTAATTTTAATTTTGAATTAATTAATTAATTAATTAATTAATTTTTAGTTTATTCTTTTATTTTTGTTTCTAGTTTTATTTGTATTTTAATTGCATGCCTAGACGTAGGGATAGGTTTGGTAGATTTGTTAGGATTGAAAAAGAAAACTCAGACTCATAAAGTCAGTTTGATAATATTTTTGCCACACCATCTACATCTAGCACACACAATATGAGTGGGTACGAAAGACCACCCTCGAGGACTCTTGAAGAGTACCTACATCCCACTCGCACAACTACACTATCATGCATCATGTTTCCTCCTAATACACCACATATAGATTTTAAACCTGGAATGATATAGTATCTCCCAATCTCTCTTGGTTTGGAGAACGAGACCCTTATGTGCACATTAGAGAATTTGAAGAGGTTGTAGCAACTTTCCATGATTGGTTTGGGACTACAGACACAATTAGACTTAAATTATTCTCATTTACCCTTAAGAATAGAACTAAAAGCTAGTTGTATTCTTTGAGATCTCGGTAAATAGGATCATGGGGCGAGATGGCACATGCATTCTTTAACAAATATTTCCCACATCATAAAACGAATGCCCTGAAAAGATAAATCTCTACCTTCTCCCAGAAAGACATTGAAACTCTTTATCAAATGTGGGAGAGGTTTAAAGAGATCTTAGCTAGTTGTCCTCACCATGGGTATGAGAGTTGAAGCTTGGTAAGTAATTTTTATGACGGTCTAACCCATAGAGAGCGCCAATTTGTTGAGACAATGTGCAATGGTGAGTTCATCCGAAAGGACCCTGGTGAGGCATTAGAGTACTTGAATGACTTAGCTGAGAAATATCACACCTGGACTGAACCTAATGCCATTGATAGCACTGATAGGACACACCACACTCCTTCTGGCAGAGGCATACACCACTTTAGGGAAGATAATAGTCTTAAGGCACAAGTTGAGCTATTAACTAGACAGATATGAGCCTTAATAGCCAAAGATAGCAAGATTATGCATGCAGTAGCCCACTTAGAACCCAAGGGGACTGACCATTTGGCCCAAGAGTGCCCTTTATATGGTGAGATAAGGGAAACATATGAGGACTAATGTAATACTATAGGATGTACAAGAAACCCTATACACCATATTCAGACACTTATAATCCTGGTTGGCGAAACCACCCAAACTTTAGTTGGAATCATGAGTCTCACCACCCACTCAAACATCACAGCCTAGAAGTTACAGTGCTCCCCAGTATCACACACCTACCGTTCCTAGGAATTCTTTAGAGGATACTATGCAAGTATTTGGGGAAGCCCATAGCAAAACCAATCAAAGATTTGAGTCATTGATAGTTCAGGTAGTGGAAGACAATAAGGATATAAAGAGTCAAGTCTCTAAGTTGACTAATACCCTGAGAGTGCAAGAACATGTAAAATTTCCATCACGAGCTCAACCTAATCCATAAGGGCAACACATGGCACAGGCTGATCATGAGGCATCCAATATAAAAAGTGTTAATTCCATAATCACTAGGAGTGGTAAAGAGGTAGGGACACAGAAGACCTCCAACACTGCAGGTGCCACTAATGATGGTAGTGCAAGTACTCCTCAAGAAGAACAAGTGCCACATTTCTCAGTTAGAGTGTCTTTCCCTCGAAAACTTAGGCCCACAACGAGAGCTCCAGACCCTAATGGTGAGAGATCCTAGAACATCTTAAGCAAGTAAAAATCAACCTTCCTTTATTTCATGTGATAAAATAAGCTCCTACATATGCAAAGATTTTGAAGGATCTCTGCACCATAAAAAAAAGCATAATGTGAAGAAGACTGCATTTTTGACAAAACAGGCTAGTGCAGTAATTGAACAAAGGACTCCACGAAAATATGAAGATCAAGGATGTCCCACTAGGGGTGGGCAAAAAAACCGACCGAACCGAAACAAACCGTAAACCAAACCAAACCGGACCGAATTTATGGTTTTTTTTCTAACGGTTCGGTTTGCGGTTCGGATTGGCCCACCCCAAACGGTTTACGGTTCGGTTCAGGAGCTAATCCGAACCGCACCTGTTAAACCGAACCGAACCGTTATAATAAAAAATTATATATTTTTATAAAAAAAAATGTATTTTTCTTTTAATTTTATTATATGTTTTCTTTTTATTAGTATGTTAATATTTTTATTCTTAATTTTTTTGTTAATATATTTATTTGTTAATATATTTATTCTTCAATTTATCTGTTAATACTTTTATTCTTAATTTTTTTTTGTTTTATGGTAGCATCATTATTCTTGAAAGTAAGACGTTTGATTTTTTTCTTAATTAGAATGATGGTAACATTATTATTCGAGGTAATTTTTAAAAAATACAAGAATTAATTGTGCCTCATTTTTCAATCATTTATGGAGTGCATGTGTTACATGGAGTCACAGTTTACACCCCAGCACTTCATACTATTTGTTGATAGAATAATTTTTTTTTTTTCTTCACTTAAGTGGATGAAAATTTATTTTAAATATAATAATCCGTAAACCGAACCGAACCAATCCGTAAACCGCTGGTTTAAAAAATTTTCAATCCGAACCAAACCGTTATTTAATGGTTTGGTTTGAGAGGTAAAAAATCCGAACCGTAAAATATGGTTTGGTTCGGTTTTTAGCAAAAACCGAACCAAACCGAACCGCGCCCACCCCTATGTCCCACCATCACCTGTCACATTTGTTGGGGCAGTTGTGAAACCCCTAGGGTCGGATCGGTGCCCCAGGCAGCGGAAATGGGTCTAACCCATGGATATCAAATATGGGTGCAATTTTAAATGGTATAATGAAATACTATATTCCATTACGTGTGTATAGGAGAAAATCGGGACTGAATCAGAGTCTGGAAGCTCCCAAACGAAGCAAAATAAAATCAGCGCACGTGAGGGGCGCCACGCGCGTGACGCCCACGCGCTACAGTGTGTTGTAAAAGCCAGGATTTGGTTAGTGTGTTGTAAAAGCAATCCAAACTTTTCACGCAAGAAATAAAATCCAAAATTTTAAGCCTAACCACTTACATCATTAGTCAAACAAATGATGTAAGTGAAGTGGGTCCCACCACTTTTAAATTCCGAATTTAAGTCGGCTAACTCACCACGCAACTTCGCTCGGGCCCGAGTTCGTTTAATTCCGAAATAAACAAATTTTTCGTTGCGACGTAATTAAATCTAAATTAAATAAATAATAATGCATAGCAAAATTATTACGAAAGTCGCTTGCGAATTAATTCTAAATTAATTCGTTTGCCCGAATTAAAATCAAATTTTAATTTCGCTTTGAAATTCGATTTCATTTAATATATCAGATATATTATTTTCTCCCAAATAAATAAATTAAATAGTAAAATCCAATTTAACTATTAAATTTACTTTGCCGATTAATTCCAAATTAATCGTGTTCTCTCTCTTATATCCGAATTTTATCCCAGATAAATTATTGCCGCAATTAATCCCAGATTAATTTTCTCTCTCTCTTAATTAATTCCAGATTAATTCTGTTCGAGTCAAATGTCATCGGTGAATCTTTGGGAGGTGACCCAAGAGATCCATGGATATGTTGGCAGTAAATACGGTCATCAGACTATCCAAATACATGCATACCTGGTACCACGTTCTTATCGATTTACAAGACATGGTTGGCTTCTAGCAAAGCATTGTGCCTACCTAATTCTCCAGAAATATTCTTTTAAGGAATATATAATCTATATCAGGCGTACTATACATAATATTGCGTATTACGATCCAATATCTGTTGGACAATTATGACCCATAGCATCACTATTTGTACAGAACATGGTGTTGTTGTACAAATTAACTATGTGACAAAGGAAATTGCTCTTTTATCATTTGTAATTGGATTACCGGGATATATAAATGATAAAAGTCCATATGATTAGTTCCAGACTAATAAGATATGAGACAATATTAATCCACTAAAGTTTAATCATTAAAACATCCATAGTCGTAGTATTATCGAGATTGGACATCGATAATGCGGAATAGACTAGTATTACACTTGTGCGCGTTGTGGGAGCATAACGACATAGTTCTCATATATTTGGGTATTGGATACTCATGCAAGTGTAATAGGAGGTTGTTTTTACCGATGGTACGGAAACAGCTTCGCTCTGGATAGACCCCTCGGAATTCCATTGGTAGTATGACTATGCGTCTATGGAAGTCCGAATCAGGGTAGGTGTATTTAGTCTTAATCTGAGACTTGCATCGCTAATACTTGCGACAATCAATATACTTTGGTTTTGGTCGTCCAAGGCTTTAAAAGGTTCTGTGTACGCCTCTTCAGGGTATATTGAGAATCGTAGTGTATTGGGTGTGATGTCAAGATGGAAGTATCACTTCAGTCATATGGAGATGATGGTCACGTAGGATACGGAACTGGTGCTCTTATATGCTGCAGCTATCGGGACAATATGACTAGGTCATGTTTATCCGATTATAGAGACTAGTTACCAGAGATCCGATATGTGGTTCGTACGAGGCAGACACAATTCCAGCCCCAGGCCTAGCACGTGACATCTGATACTGGATCACAATACGTAATACTACGTATACTACGCCTGATACAGATTATATATTCCTTTAAGAATATTTCTGGAGAATTGGGAAGGCACGGTGCTTTGCTATAAGCCAACCATGTCTTGTAAATCGGTAAAAATGTAGTACCAGGTACGTACGTGTTCGGATAGTCCGACGACCAGATTTACTGCCAACATATCCAGGGATCTCATGGGTCGCTTCCCGAAGATTCACCAATGACGTATGACTCAGATATAATTAATCTAGGATTAATTATCAGAGAGAGAAAATTAATCTAGGATTAATTATGAGAGAGAGAAAATTAATCTAGGATTAATTACGGAGATATTTTATCTTGGATAAAAATCTATTTAAAAAGAGAGAACGATTAATTTGGAATTAATCAATAAAATAATATATTCGATATATTATACGAAATTAGATTTCGAAGCAGAATTAAAATTGGATTTCAATTCGGGCAAACGAATTAATTTAGAATTAATTCGCTAGCGACGTGAATAGTAATTTTGCTAGGCATAATTATTTAATTAAATTTGATTTAATTACGTCGCAACGGAAAGTTCGTTAATTCAGAATTAGCGAACCCGAGCCCGGGATGTGTTGCGGGCCCACTCGTATTTTGAATCAAGTGGGGCCCATTGTCACATCACTTTTCTTTCACCTCACTTTATGGTTGATGGAAGTTGATGGGATTTGATGGTTGCTTGTGCAACACATTTGTGTGATGGATTGATTGACTTTTACCATTTATTTTATTATTTGGTATATGACTTTATTTTGAATCATTACACACACAACATACTCTTACTCTCTCCCTCTCCATCTCACGGCTTGGAAGCCATTTTTTCTCTCTATTTTTCTTCAAATGCCGAGAGCTACAAGGAGAAGAAAAGTGGGAATTTTGTTGCAATTTTCTCCATTGCTAGCACATCAAATGGTCATTCAAAGGTGATAGGGAAACCCATCTATTAGCATGGAATCTACACCTAAGCTTGGAGCTTGAAGATCAACACAAGGAGCACAAATGAGGGCATGGCCGAGAGCTTCAAGGAGCATAAATTTTTTGTGTTCTTCGCATCACAAAGCCAATCAAAGTGAGTATTTCCACTACTTTACTTTGTTGTATTCACACGTTTATATGCTTAATTTGATCTTGGTTTGACCTAGAAAACCCGAAAATGGTATCAGAGCGGTTATTAAGCATGTAATTGGAATTAGGGTTCTTAACTTAAATTTGGGTAAAATTGATTTGAGCATGATTTGATGAAATTGATTGATTGAGTATGCTTGAATGATGATAACTTAGAGTTATGCATGATCAATTTGATGAAAATTTAATTGGATTAGATTTTCCCCAAAAATTTGGCTTGGCCGAATGGTGTAGGTGCCCTAAAGTCATGGTAATTTTTGTTCTTTTGATCATTGGATGAGTTGAAAGACTTGAGATATATTGATTTATGATTTGATTGGATTGAAATCGAAATCGGATATAAAATTCCTAATTGCTGTGAGCTTCAAAGCATGAATTGGGATTGATTTTGCTTCAATTTGTGTTGGACATAAATTGATAATAATAAAGCATGATTAATTATGTAAATTGGTGTTTTGGAAATGTTAATTTGAATAATTAATTATGGCTATACACTTTAGTTAATTAAATTGTGAAATTTGGAATTTTAGAATTTAATTAGTTGGGCTAAATTTGGAATTGGGCTAATAAAGTCGTATTTGGGCTTAATGGGCTTGGTTGGGCCAAGTTTGGTTTAGGTTAATTGGTTGGATCCAATTGGGCCTAAAACCATTTCCATAAAGTCCAAATATGATTAAATGGGTCTTTAATATTTTAATTGGGCCTAATGGGCCTAAATTGATTTTTGGCAAATGTTGATTCCTTATTGGGCTTTGGTTGCCAAAGTCCATGCCTTATAAATTAATTGAAAGCCCATTGGACTTTAATTAAAATGACATTGGATATTAATTGGGCTTTGAGACCCGACAAGATTAGATTTAGAATCTAAGTCGCAAAGGCTCATTAATAAAGTGTAATTATTTAATTTGGAATTAAATAAAGAATTAGTATTAAATACAAATTAAATTGGATTTAATATTATAGTTTGATATAATTCAAGAATTCGTATTTTGAGTACTTATTCTTAAACGAGTTGGACTCGCGCAAATCAAATCGTTGTTTGAACATTGGATGGTCATTAATTTCAGATTAATTAATTGGATTAGATTGATTGATATCATGCTTTGTGTGAATACATGGATGTGATGTATGAATAATGCATATCGGATGTATATTAGATGGGTGAGGGCAATTTTGGAAATTGTTGTAATAAATTTAGAATTTATTAAATTGGACCTACGTGTCCAGCCTATTACCTCTTGATCCTTTGTATTTCTCTTCTCACCTATTCCCCTCAATGTAAATGAGGTTTCTTTAGAAGTGTTATGTAATTGGGTATAAGTAAGATTTGTGCTAGCGGTAGAGAGGAAATGGAGAGATTTGTTCTAGGAACAAGTTGTTTTAAATATCCATCCGCATATCATTATTAATTTATTTACCGCGCCTTATTATGCTTTTAGAATGCATGTTTAAGGGTGTATGATGAAACCTAATCAAAGATAATTAATTGGTTGCCAATTACGCGAAAAACCCTCAACAAATATTAAGCATTTTTCCTTCTATTGAATGATTCATTCTCAAGATCCAAGATTGGCATTGGTTTGTTGGCCAAAGTCAAGACCTTTGTCCATCGCGGATGTGTTTGAATCATGAATGCTTTGTTCCATATCGCATGTCTTGTCCAAGTTGTTATTTGTTGGCCAAAGTCAAGATCACTTCTTGTCCATCGACGTCGATTACGAAGCTTTCCAATGTCAATGGGTCCCGCTTAACTGGAATCATTAAGTTTGTTGTGCCAAAGCCAATGCTTAGTTGATTCAGAGGAAAAATGTTAGGGAATATATTGGATATATTGGCATATATTAGATATATGTTTCGGACTTGGATGTCCACCTTCTGGATCTAGGAATTGGATGAGATCCAATTGATCTTAGAGATCTACCTAGTTAAGTTTCATACAATTTGTTGGCCAAAGTCAAGGTTGTGTGTTATTTAACGGGATCCTAGCCCACTAGGAAACTAGGTTTCCCGAGTACTCAACAGAGGGTTAGCGGCTCGCCGAAAAAATAGTGGGAGGCAAGTATTATATTTGCAATCTCGTTTAGATACTTGCCAATACGGCTAATTTCAATTTTTCGTCATTAATTAATAAATATATTAGTTGGACTAATATTTAATCGTTGTTTTAATTAAACAATTGGACTGTATTCAAACTACTTCAAATAATAGTTGATTATATAATTGGATTATAGTAATCAATATATTTGAATTTAACCAATTAAGTTATAGTTGATTATATAGTTAGACTATAGTAATCATTATATTTAATAGTACCCGAAATCGTTGATTGGATAGTTGGACTAATGAAATCAAGATTACTAAAAGATTAACGTTTAAAACATAATCCTAGGTGAAAATGTCTTTCAGCGGCTTTAATTTTCAAATTGGGAATCATATCTCAGGATAGTCCTGGGAACTGAGGAGTTACTTTATTTGATAGAGAAACCTCTTGGGCCTGAGCCCGAAGTTGAGCAAATAGTGGAGCATGAGTTTTGGATGACTCATGGTGATGATAACTTTAGTGTTCAATCCTTTATGCTAGATGCAATGACACTTTAGTTTCGTTGTCAAAATTAAGGATTAGATCATTGTACCATGATGATGAAATTAAAGATCTTCATAGATTTATTCTTAAATCTTAGAAGTACAAATTGCAAAAAAATCTATTTTGCTCACGTATGTCAGATGGTACATCTGTCGATCACTAGGTGTCGCAGATGATTACTGACATCGATCGGCTAGGTTAGCTGGGCATTACCTACGTGGCCGAGACTACCAAAGATTTGATCTTATAGTCTCTACCCAAAAGCTGGGGCAGGTTCATTATGAACCAAGAGTAAACTCTTGGAGAGTTGAAGGCTATGTTCAAGGAGGCAGAGCCGGAGCTTCTAAAAAGGGCAAAGGCAAAATCATCACAGTCTTCTATGAAGACAAAAGACATATCCCAAGATGTCTGCCTAAACTGTGGCAAACGGGGTCACTGGAAGCGTGACTGCCGTATGGACAAGGCAGACATGAAGGAAGTGAAGGCGGGGCAAGGCTCCGGCTTCAAGTATGTTTGTCATAAACATGTTCGCTATTAGTTTCAAAATTAGATTTTTGATACTAGATGTGGTACATAAGATATGTACTGATGTGCGGAATCTGCTGATTAGCAGGATACTGACTTCAACTGAGATTGATCTACGAATCAGAAACGGGACGAGAGTCGCTGTTTTAACCGTAGAAACCTAAGTTTAGGAACTACCCTTTGGGGTATGTACTTAAATTAGGAAACTGTTAAAATGTAACTAGTTTGACTAGAAACGTTATCTCTATATCTAAGTTTAACCCGTTGCGGGTATACCTTTATATTCTAGAACACTAAAGTGTTTTATTTTATAAAGATGATATTGAGATAAACACATTTGATGTGAATAACAATATTTATATTTTGAATATAAATGAATCTCAAACTTATAACATGACAGACAAATAGCTCAAACTGAATTAATCAGATGAGACTTATTTGTGGCATTGTTGTCTAGGACACATTAAACAAGACTCGTATATCCACACTTTCGAATAGTGGATACTAGGAAAGATTTGATTCTATTCAAATGATGTCTATGACTCTAGTTTATTAGGCAAAGTGCCTAAAACACTTTTTACTTGGTAAAAGTATAAGTGTCACCGATCTGTTAGCCCTCGTTCATAGTGACGTAAGTGGGCCCATATCTAGCTAGGCTAGAGGTGGATATGAACACTTCATAACCTTTACGGATGTGGCATCGCGTTATGGTTATGTGTTTCTTTAGAAACATGAATCGGAAACTTTTGATAAATTCAAAGAGTTTCGACACGAAGTAGACAGACAGATCGGCTAAAGTATTAAACCGTCACGGTTAGACCATGGTGGAAAATACTTAAGCAATAAGTTTCTCAATTACTTGAAAGAATATAGTATTCTTTCAATATGGACTCCTCCCGGAACACCTCAATTATGACGGTGTGTCCGAATTGAGAAACCGAACCTTGTTGGACATAGTAAGGTTAATCATGAGTCATTCTGAGCTACCATTTTCCTTCTAGGGATATGTATTTAATCAGTGCAATACTTATTTTGAATAAGATTCCATAAAAATCTGTTTGACAAACTTCATATTAGATATGAACAGGAAAGAAACTGGGTTTTCTCATTCCTGAAGATTTGGGAATGCTGGGCATATGTTTGGATGATACCAAACTAGAACCCAAATTGGATAAATGCCAATTTGTAGGTTATCATAGGGTAACCAAAATATAGTACTTATACAACTCACATGAGAACAATTTAATTGTTGCTCTCCATGCGGTTTTTCTAAGAGGAATACCTATATGCAGTGGTAAGTGGGAGGAAAAAACTTGATGAAAATCAGAGTAATACTGTTCCAGGCACAGATTCTTTAATGGAACACAAACAGTTCATCAAGGATGAAACTGTACCACAATCTTCGAATACACAAGAACAACGTAAGTCGGAGAGAGTCAGAAAACAACCTGGGAAGTATGGGTTTCTGATCTCACCTTATAAAGATGTCAATCTTATTGAGGAAGACAAACTGACCAAGTATGAGGAAGTGATACAAGGTATCGACTCCTTATTATGGCAGAGTGCCATGATGTCCGAAATGGATTCCATGTATACCAACCAAGTTTGGACACTGGTTGATGTACCAGAAGACATTGTGCCTATTGGTACTATATGAGTCTTCAAGGAAGACATACATGGATGGCAAAATACCAATGTACTAAGCTAGGCTTGTAGCGAAAAGGTATCGTTATCAACATTGTGTCGATTACGACGAAACCTTTTACTCGTTGCCATGGTTAAATCCATTTGGATAATGCTTGCTAATGCTGCATGTTTCATTTATGAAATGTGGCAGCTGAACGTCAAAACCGCTTTCCTTAAACGGAAACCTTTTGGAGGATGTTTACAATATCCTGACGGTTTTGTCGCACCAAAATGAGCAAACAAGGTTTGCAAGTTATTTGATCCACTTATGGATTGAAGCAAGCATTGCGTTCTTGGAACTAGCGTTTTGATGTAATCATAATGGTATATGATTTAATTCAAAACGAAAATGATTCTTGTGTATATAAGGAGGTTAGTGGGAGCGCACTGACAGTGAATGTCCTAAATAATGATGATATATCATTTCTTGGAAATGATATTCCCATAAAACAATCGGTGAAAGCTTGGCTTTCATGAAAAATTGTCCGTAGAATACTTGGGAGAGACGACCCTTATTCTAGGAATAAGGATCTACTAGGATAGATCTAAAAGTTGTTGGCACTCTCCGAGAACTCGTACATTGAAATATATGTACGCGACCTAATGTCTCATATGCTTTGAGCATATGGAGTCACAATCAGGCTAATCCTAGTGATAGTCACTGGGTTGATGTTAAGAACATCCTTAAGTATCTTAGATGAACTAAGGATGCTTTCTTAAGCTATGGAGAAGGAGAACTTGAAGTGACTGGGTTCACTGCTGCAAGTTTCCTAACCGACAAAAATGACTGTAAGTCATAATAAAGGTAATGTATAGTTTGAATAACGAAACAGTGAGCTGGAAATCTTCCAAGCAAGATACTGTTGCCGAATAAACAACAAAAGTGGAATATTGTTGCAGCTGAGGCAGTAATAGAAATGATTTGGATCTATAATAATCCTAATCAGATTAGGTGTAGTTCTGTTAGCGGCTGAGCTAGGCTACAACAGAGGCTAAAGAATTAATGGTCTCATCAACGATCCAAGTATATACTTCAACTATTCATCTGATTCGTTCGGATCATACATCGTGGCGATGTGATGATCGAATAAATCGCATCAGATGATAACATTGCAAATCCACTGACGAAAGCAGTTTCTCAGCAGAATTTTGAGCGAACCGTACATAGTTCAGGTGTAGGACACTTGAGTGATTGGCTATAGGCCAAGTGGGAGATTGTTGGATAATTATGACCCATAGCATCACTATTTGTACAGAACATGGTGTTGTTGCACAAATTAACTATGTGACAAAGGAAATTGTTATTTTATCATTTGTAATTGGATTACCGGGATATATAAATGATAAAAGTCCATATGATTAGTTCCGGATTAATAAGATATGAGACAATATTAATCCACTAAAGTTTAATCATTAAAACATCCCTAGTCGTAGTATTATCGAGATTAGACATCGATTAATGCGGAATAGACTAGTATTACACTTGTGCGCGTTGTGGGAGCATAACGACATAGTTCTCATATATTTGGGTATTGGATACTCATGCAAGTGTAATAGGAGGTTTTATTTACCGATGGTACGGAAACAGCTTCGCTCTGGATAGACCCCTCGGAATTCCATTGGTAGTATGACTATGTGTCTATGGAAGTCCGAATCAGGGTAGGTGTATTCGGATTCCCATAGACACATAGTCATACTACCAATGAGATTCCGAGGGGTCTATCCAGAGCGAAGCTGTTCCCGTACCATCGGTAAACAGAACCTCCTATTACACTTGCATGAGTATCCAATACCCAAATATATGAGAACTATGCCGTTACGCTTCCATAACACGCACAAGTGTAATACTAGCCTATTCCGTGTTATCGATGTTCAGTCTCGATAATACTACGACTAGGGATATTTAATGATTAAACCATTCTTGGATTGATATTGTCTCATATCTTATTAATCCAGAACTAATCATAAGGACTTTTATCATTTATATATTCAAGTAATCTAATTACAAAATGATGAAATAACAATTTCCTTTGTCACATAGTTAATTTGTTCAAAAACCACAATGTCTTTTACAAATAGTGATGCTATGGGTCATAATTATCCAACAATCTCCCACTTGGCCTATAGCCAATCACTCAAGTATCTAACACCTGAACTATGTACATGTCGCTCAAACTTTTACTGAGAAATGCCTTCGTCAGCGGATTTGCAATGTTGTCATCTGATGCGACCTTTTCGATCTTCACATCGCCACGATGTATGATCTCACGAATCAGATGGAAACGTCAGAGTACATGCTTGGATCATTGATGAGACCGCAGTTACTAAGTCTGCGCTATAGCCCCGTTATTGTCACAATACAAAGGAACGGGCTCAGCTGCTAACGGAACTACTCCTAATCCAATTAGGAATTTACGGATCCAAACTGCCTCTTTTACTGCCTCAGCTGCAGCGATATATTCCGCTTATGTTGTTGAATCGGCAACAGTCTCTTGCTTGGAAGATTTCCAGCTCACTGCTCCATTTTTCAAACAAAATATGTACCCGGATTGCGACTTACAATCGTCTTTATCAGTTTGGAAACTTGCATCGGTAAACCCAGTGTAGAACACAGAAATCGGTGACGTTGTTCCAGGCTCGTGACCCGGTCGGGAGTACAGAGTAGCCTACGGGGGACTAAATCGGAGAATAATGGAGTCGCCACCCGATGTGAACTGGGAAAATGATTTAAGGCCGCACTCACCCCTCGCAAGGGAAAACCTCAAACCGTTGGGTTCGGAATGGTCCCTTACTTATGTCATTTGTAATGAACGGATTTGTGCAATTTTAACCAAGTCTACACAACATACATTTACAAAAGTAATCTACATCTAAATCCCTATACGACCTATATCTAAGTTTGCATGCTTCAAAGATAAGTCAGGAAAGCGGTAAACGTAACTCATGAATACTTAAATTAATACATGCGGAACAAACATGTGACCAAGGAATTTGGCCGTTCTCAATTTTGGACCTCGCATACCCGGTTGAACGTATTCCACGTCAACCGAGCACGCCGTGTCCGAGATAACTGATCGGCGTAAACACACACGTATAACGCAAGCGCACGTATCGTTCAAGTAGTATAAAAATATCGATCCCACGAGGACTTAATTCCTACTGTTGTTATTAATTATTGATACTATTTATTTACAGGTATCCAATTATAGGGAGAAGGGAATTGATTGCTTTTGGTAGGTTGAATGTGGATTTGCCAATAAAAATAAAAACAGACTCAAAAGAAAATACTAAGGAAAATAAAAGAAAAGACTCAAGGATCTAGGGTCGTGACTCCACACAATATTATTATAAAGATGAATTGATTCTCTTATATATGTGTAATAAATTAGTTTTCTAACCTGGAACACAAAATTATGCAAAAGCCTTTGTCGATGGTCAGACGCAAATACCCAATATAACCTAATTGAACCATATGTCTATATCAACCAAATTACCTGGATTCATTAAGATCAAGTTCCAATTGTGGCTACCCCCGCCCAACATGTATATGTCTATCCTGTAAGGAAATCTATTAAATGGTTATCTATCCTCAAGGAAGATCGTGGGCTATTGAATCTAAGGCTGAAACCTAAAATCCCTATGTCTAGTTCATTTTAAGTTTACCACATCAATCTTATTGGTGATCAAACAACAAGAAGCATTAAGCTTAAGACTCAATAAACAAACTAAAGAATTACCCATAAAAAGAAAATCAATTATTAAGTGTGGATATTGTGTTTCATCACTTCCCTAGAATAAAATAAAATGCTGGGGGTTAGAGGATCCACATTTAATATTTCTTATCTAGGAATCTCACTTATTATAAAATATAAATTATTTTATGTTCTGCTTTCTCAGGAATTAATAATGTTAAACATTTAAAACCAGCCATATAGGCGGTAATCCATTTAGTCCAACTACACCAGCCATATAGGCGGTAATTATCTGTCACATAAAGACCAGCCATATAGGCGGTAAAATAATTTATATTTAGACCAACCATATAGGCGGTAATAAAGTCTGCCATTAATTAATCCGGTTAAATTATAATTTATAAATTATAATTAAATGAGATTTACCTAGATAATTATATTAAAGGTTTCACTTTTTCCCCAGCGGAAATTTAACTACAAAACATAAAGTAAATAAATAAAAAGTTGTAATAAAAACTAAAAATAAAAATACATAATTTTAATATTACAAAACTAGATGCTTCTTATGAAATCAGGGAAAAATCCCAAGGAAAGCACGCCAAATGAAGTGGTGAAGGCCAGAATTTATAGGCAAATTCGGTATCTGGCGTCGCGTGCAATGGGAAGGCGACACGTGGCACACGATGATTGGTGGATGTTTCGGTCCAATGAGAATCTGACACGTGGCACGTGGTAAAGATTGGTCCAATGCGAGTTTGACACGTGGCAGTATGTGATTCACCGGTGATTCGGTCCAATGATAAGGCGACACGTGGCATGCGCTATGTTTGGTCCAATAGGATTGTGACACTTGGCAATGGCGCATTTTAGCTGATCTTCTGTGATGATGACACGTGGCAAGGCGCACGTTAGCAATGTCGACGCACGGTAGCATGATCCAGCACACGTTAGCAAGTCCAATTTGTCATATTTTGACACGTGTCCTTCGGCGCACGTTAGCATGACCAGAACATGTTAGGCGTCGCGACGCTAAAAATTATGAAAATGCCCCTTTTGTCATTTTTTCTCTATTTTGGCCCCAAATTGCTTCCAATGCTTTCCCAACTTTATTTATCTGCAAAATAACACAAAACACATCAAAATGTTCACAAAACCAGAGAAATTATACAAAATATTAGGTTAAATTAGTGGGAAATAGTGATATAAATACCACTCATCACACCCCCAAACCTAACATTTTGCTAGTCCTCAAGCAAAACATATAATAAAATTAAGCTAAGCCACTTTCGTAGGGGTCACAGTTGTATTTAGCATATGCAACAAGTCATCTCACCGACCACTCAGGCTTCTACTGCTAAGATCCAGTAATCAAGTGCTCGCGAGTCTTGCCGAGATCAACCACTCAGAATACCGGATGAGAGCGCATCTCGCACTTATCGTTTCTAAGGTTTCACCCTAAAGCAAAAATTTTCATCATCGGACTAATGCTTTAATTATTGAGGAAAACTCGAAAAAGTAAGCAAAATCAATGTCTTTATTATCAAAATGCAGGATTGTAATCAAATAAACCAGGGAAAACATCTTCATCGTCTGCGGCATTGTCTTCTTCCTCAGCCTATGGTTCTTCACTACTGCCATCTCCTATCCCCATACAAGAAGCCTGATGGTCGAGAGTTTGGAGGACAAAGGTTTAGGGTAGGCCGGAGTTGATCATGTAGGTGGGTGGTGGAACAGAGTGGTAATTAGGTAAAGGATTTCTGTGTGTGTTTGGTTGTTCTCTTTCTGGGTCGGGTATTTTATGGGAGTCAATGAGGTTTTGGATCTCATGCCTAAGGCGGGTGCAGTTGTCAGTTTCGTGGCCTCTTCTCCGATGGAAGTGACAATACAGGCTTAAGTCAAGGTTGGGTGGCACAGGGTTTGGAATTGGTTTAGGCTCTAAGGGTTCTAGAAGTCTCTGCGCATTCAGCTTTTCGAACAACTTTGAAAGAGGCTTACCAAGGTTGGAAAATCGCCTGTTTTTGATGGTAGCGACCTCAGCAGTAGCGGGCTTGGTCTCAGAAGGCCCCCAAAATTTCTCATATTCTGGCCATAGAACTTTATGTTCTCAGCTTCTTCCTCTTCAATTTCCACGACAATTTCCCTCAACTGTCGAAAATCAACAATCATCGAAGTCATCCTCCTCAGCTTACCATAAATAGAGGGCTTGGTGCCCTTGATGATCATTTTGATCTGGTCCTTCTCTGAAGGCCGAGTCTGCATCTTGAGAAGCTGGCTCCTCCAGCGATCTACATACTCCTTGAAACTGTCCTCCGGCTTCTGCTTAGTATTCTCCAAGTCGCGAAGCGACAAGTCGATCTCCAAATCTGTAACATACTGCTTCAGAAAGGCGTCTGCCAGTTCCCTCCAATCTTCTTTAACCTTTCTTTCAAGGCTATGGTACCACACTACGGGTGCCCCCTCGAGCGACATCTCAAACATCTTCTGAACTTGGCGTTGTGACAGGCCCACTGAACTCATTACCGAGACATATTTCCGGAAATGGACCCTCGGGTCCCCATTCCCATTAAATTTGGCTATGTCGGGCATCTTAAAATGAGCCGGTAGCTGCTCCTCAAAGGTCATTGCTTCATAGTCTAGAAATCTTCATGTTTACCCCTCAGCTTGCGGGTAACTGATTCTACCTGGTCACAGAGTTTTCGTAATTTAGACTGAGACCCGGCTGTCCTTCCTACGGCATACTCAGCCATGTCATCATCAAAAATAGGGATATCATCATTCAATCTGTTCGGAGGCTCTTCACGCCTCTCATTTTCAGAGCTTCCCCCAGCACGAGGCACAACCATATTAGCCATGGCAGTGGTCAAAGCTTGCAGTTGCTCAGTAACTTTGGTGAGATTGGCTTCAAGATGATTCATACGAGACCCCTCATTAACTGATTCACTCATATTTATTGACGGCCTTTTGATGAGTCTCCCTTCCTCCCTAACCCAACGAGAATCTATGGTGTCTCTTTAAACTCTTTTGTTAGTATGTACATGTGTAATGCATGAATTATACAAGATCATTAAGATTCTTACACCAGTTGGCCCATTATCATTTTAAAGCATTTAATCATACTATTGCGCGGTGCAAACTTGTCCCAGTTGAAAAGGCCCAATAAGTTTATACTTTTGCGATAACATGGCTAAACAACTTCAAATAATAAGAGGCCTAAACACAAAATGGCCCATCGGCATTTCAGAAGCTTTTGGCCCAATTGCCAAAGAACATGAACTTGTCCCAGTTTAAATGGCCCAACAAGTTCATATCTCTTGACAAGAGGTCCAACTGAATCCAAATGACGATGATCCCAAACACAAACATAAAGAAATAAATTTTATTGGTCATACAACTAAGGTTCATATGTAGATTTCAGAAGTGTAAACAAAGGCTTCAGCTGACGAAAGATTGCCCACAACTAGGACTCCCCACTCAAGGGTTCAAACGACCAAGTGAGCGCACCTTTTTTATACCTTACGGTACGTGCCAACGAGTTACGGTATGTGACTAACTGTCAAATGGATTTCTTATTGTAGATTCTCCAGAGGGATGGTGGAGCAAGCTCTCTTAAATACCCAAGCCTCTTAGGCTCTTATCGCCTTGGTGACAGGAATAAACAATAAGTCCTCCAAATTAGTCTGTCACAGTGAGCTACGATAATGATTATCTAGATGCCTTCACAGCTTTTCCTTATAGAAAGGTAGTGAGTGAAGGAAGACACCAAACCATCACCTAACCTTAATAATGCCTTTGATTAGACTCCTTAAACCCACAGTATACATGGTTAATTAAAGCACAAATCACAAACATTACAAGACATTATTTCGGGGCCGATTCTCTATCCTCAGTGGAGTCGCCAGACTGTAGAACACATAAATCGGCGACGCTGTTCCAGGCTCGTGACCCGGTTGGGAGTACGGAGTAGCCCACGGGGGACTAAATCGGAGAATAATGGAGTCGCCACCCGGTGTGAACTGGGAAAATGATTTAAGGCCGCACTCACCCCTCGCAAAGGAAGACCTCAAACCGTTGGGTTCGGAATGGTCCCTTACTTATGTCATTTGTAATGAACGGATTTATGCAATTTTAACCATGTCTACACAACATACATTTACAAAAGTAATCTACATCTAAATCCCTATACGACCTATATCTAAGTTTGCATGCTTCAAAGATAAGTTAGGAAAGCGGTAAATGTAACTCATGAATACTTAAATTAATACATGCGGAACAAACATGTGACCAAGGAATTTAGCCGTTCTCAATGTTGGACCCCGCATACCCGGTTGAACGTATTCCACGTCAACCGAGCACGCCGTGTCCGAGACAACAAAATAAAATATAATAAAGGGTGCCCTCAGGTCTTACCTTTTAAGTCGCTTCTCGGGAGTGCGTTCACGGTGTCAGAAGGGTTATCGTTTCTGTTGTTTTTACTGGTCCGCTGTTTCTATTGTTTTCACTGGTTCGCTATTCCCGCTATTTTCTCGGGTTCACTATTTTTGCTGTTTTATCTGTCTTCACTCGCGGTTTCTGCTCGCTGTTTTCTCTGATTCACTCAATGTTTCCGCTCGCTATTTTCTCTGTTTTCACTGCAGTTTTCAATCTATTTTTGGGCCGATTTTGGGACGGTTTTTGGGGCTATTTGAGGTGTGTTTTGGTCACTTTTTTGGGCTATATGAGGGTACAATTTGGATACTTTTCATGGACTGTTTTGGTTGATTAGGGGCTGTCTTGCTGTGGGCGTTTGGTGCGTGAAATATGGGCAGTTTGTGGAGGCTGTTTTTACGTGTGCATGAGCTGCATGCAAGGGCAGTTTGAAGGCTTGAATGGAGGGCAGTGGGCTGTTGAATGAAGGAGTAATATGCGTGAGGCAGTGAGTTGTGTGAGGGGCAGTGGATGTGTGAAGGATAGTGGCTGGTAATGTGTGTTTGAGCGCTGTGTGTGAGGGCTTTGGGCGTGAGCTGCAGTGTATGTTTGAGGGCGTGTGGGGCTGTTTGAAGTGAAGGTTATGGACGTGAGCTGCAGTGTATGTTTGAGGACGTGTGGGGCTGTTTGAAGTGAAAGTTATGGACGTGAGTTGGAGGCTATTTGTGAGGGGCTTGAGGACGTGTTGTTGAGGCAGGATGGGTGTTTATTTTGGCGTGACTTTGGCTGCTTGTGGGTAGTATTTGTGGCGTGAAAGAGGCAATAATGTGAACTGGTCACGTTGAAGGGCTGAGCTGGTCACGTGTGCATGGGCTGTTGAAGATGGAGACAAGGGACGTGATAGTGAGGTAGCAATGGGGCTGTTGTGGGCGTGAAGAATGAGGGTTGAGTGGTTTGATGGGAGCTGTGCGATTGTTTGTGGCGTGAAGGTGTTCGCTGGGTTAAAGGCTGTTTGTCTTCGTTTGGTGAGGGAGCTGAGGGAGGTCAGTGAGTGAGGCGTGAGTTGAGGGGCAGTGCGCGGAAGGGGCAGTCAATTTGGTCAGTGTTTGTGTCTAGGGTTTATGTGAGTTGTTGGCAGTTTGGAGAGGCTTTACGTGAAAAAGGCAGGTGGCGTGAGGGGCTTTATCGTGTGCTGCTGTGAGAGTGAGCTGTGTGTGGAGAGTGTCTGCCGAGTGAGTTTTAAAGGGGCTTAGTGACGTGCCTAGTGTTTGCCGAGTGTCTTAGGGATTTTACTGGTTCATGGTGTTGAGAGGGGATAGGCGTGGCTGGTCTAGGGTTTACTTCGTTGTTCCAAATAGAGACGAGAGAGAGGGTCGTTTATGTGTGCCTGTCCCCCCGAAACAAGGGTTTTTTTGTTTCTTTTTATAATGGTTGAGGGTTGAGGTGGAGAGTGAGGCCAATTAATTGTTTGTTATTTGGTGAGGGGTGAGATAATTTATTGGGAGGTAATTTTAGGTCTTGGCTTTTTGAAAAGGGAGGCTATATTTAATACTTTAGGGTTTTGTTTTGTGTATTGTTTGTGATGTGTTTATTTGTTTATTGTTGAATTTGGGTGTGTTCACGTGGGTGGCTAGGTTTGTGGCTTAGGTTTTTGTCTTGTTGTGTTTGTTTATTTGCTTGTTTGTGTCGTTTTTTATTTATTGCTTTGGTTGAATTTGTTTATGTTGAATTTGTGTGTGTGGGATGCTTGACTTTATGTGTTTGTGTTTTATTATTTGTTGAATTTGTGATGGTTTATTTATTGTTTATGTTTTGTTTGTTTGTTTGTTTGTGACTTATTGATTTATTGGTTTGGACGTGAGGTGTGAGGAATGAGGAGTGAGAAGGGTGTGAGGTGTCTTATGTTTAGGGTTTTGTTTTCATGCATGGCTAGGGTTTATTTCACGTGGGGATCATGCATGCATAGGTGTAGTATGTGTGAGTAGGGCTTGAATGGCTAGGGTTTATGCTTTGGGCCAGGGATAAATTTTAAAACAGAGGTCTAACGAGCAAACCCAAGGCTAAGCGAGCGAACTAAATCCAACAATATGTCAATTCTTTAATTCTCCCTTCCGACGTCCGTTTCCCGCGACTTCCGCGACTTAAAAGGTAGTGCCTCCGCATGAGGCTCATCATCGGGACTTACATGCAAAAATGCAGTGCCTACACCCAGTTACCTCAAGTTCTCCATCTCCATAGATTAAGAAATCATCCTTAGTTCGTCTAAGATACTTAAGGATGTTCTTAACCGCAACCCAATGACCATCACCTGGATCGGCCTGATAGCGACTACACATGCTCAAAGCATACGAGACATCAGGTCGCGTACATATCATGGCATACATGATCGATCCGACTGCAGAAGCGAACGAGATCCGACTCATGTTGTCTCTCTCATCTTGAGTTTTAGGACACATGTCCTTAGATAGAGAGACGCTATGAGACACTGGCAACAGTCCCCTCTTAGACTGATCCATATTGAATCTCTTCAACACTTTATCAATGTACGTGCTCTGGGAGAGTCCAAACAGCTTTCTAGATCTATCCCGATAGATCTTTATTCCCATAATAAAGGCTGCTTCTCCCAGATCTTTGATGGAGAATTTTAATGAAAGCCAAGCTTTCACCGATTGTAGCATGGGAATGTCATTGCCAATAAGCAATGCATCATCAACGTAAATGACAATGAATGTTAGTACGCTCCCACTAACCTTCTTATATACACAAGGATCATCATCGTTTTGAATGAAATCATATTCTTTTATGATCTCATCAAAATGTTGGTTCCAAGAACGAGATGCTTGCTTCAATCCATAAATGGATCGATTTAACTTGTAAACCTTGTTTGCATGTTTTGGTACGATAAAACCGTCAGACTGTTGCATATAAACATCCTCCAAAAGGTTTCCGTTAAGGAAATTGGTTTTGACGTCCATCTGTCATATTTCATAATAGAAATATGCAGCAATAGCAAGCATTATCCGAATGGATTTAATCATGGCAACATGTGAAAAATTTTCATCGTAATCGACCCCATGTCGTTGACGATACCCTTTCGCTACAAGCCTAGCTTTGTACGTTTGTATGTTGCCATCCATGTCCGTCTTCTTCTTGAATACCCATTTACAACCAATAGGCTTTACGCCTTCTGGTGCATCAACCGGTGTCCAAACTTGGTTGGTATACATGGAATCCATTTCGGACTTCAAGGCTTCTTGATATAAAGCGGAGTCGATATCTTGTATCGCTTCCTCATACGTAGCCGGCTCATTATCCTCAATAAGATTAATATCTACATGAGGTGAGATCAGAAACCCATACCTCTCAGATTGTTTTCTGACTCTCTCCGACCTACGCGGTTCTTGTGTATTAGAAGATTATGGTATAGTCTCATCCCTGATGAATTGTTCATGTTCCGGTAAGGAATCGGTGCTAGGAACAGTATCGCTCTGATTTTCATCGAGTTCTACTTTCCTCCCACTTACCACTGCATTTCAGAATTCCTTTTCGAGGAAAACCGCATGTAGAGCAACAAATACCTTGTTCTTTTGTGGGTGGTAGAAGTAATATCCTTTAGTTTCCATAGGATAACCTACAAATAGGCACTTATCCGATTTGGGTTCTAGTTTGGTACCATCCAAATGTTTAACGTATGCCCAGCATCCCCAAATCTTTAGGAGTGAGAAACCCGATTTCTTTCCTGTCCATATTTCATATGGAGTCTGTTGAACAGACTTTGACGGAACCTTATTCAAAATAAGTATTGCACTGTTCAATGCATATCCCCATAAGGAAATTAGTAGCTCAGTGTGACTCATCATAGACCTTACAATGTCCAACAAAGTTCGGTTTCTCCGTTCGGACACACCGTTTAATTGAGGTGTTCCGGGAGGAGTCCACTGTGAAGGAATACCATACTCTTTCAAGTAATCAAGAAAGTTATTGCTCAAGTATTCTCCACTACAGTCCGACCGTAATGTTTTAATACTTTTACCGGTCTATTTTTTCTACTTCGTGTCGAAACTCTTTGAATTTCTCAAAAGTTTCCGACTTGTGTCTCATAAGACACACATAACCATAACGTGATACATCATCCATAAAGGTTACGAAGTATTCATATCCACCTCTATCTTGGCTAGACATGAGCCCACATACGTCATTATGAACGAGGGCTTAACAGTTCGGTGGCACGTGCACCTTTACCGCTAAAAGGTGTTTTAGGCATTTTGCCTAATAAACAAGATTCGCATACGTCATATGAATTTGGATCAAATCCGTCCAAGTATCCACTCTTTGAAAGTGGGATATACGAGTCTTATTAATGTGTCATAGATGACAATGCCACATATAAGTTTCATCTTTGTTACTTAATTTAAGCCTTTTGTTTGTCATGTTATATGTTTGAGATTGATTTATATTCAAAATATAAAGACCATTATTAACATCAGCATTACATATCTCAAAATCATTTTTATAAATAAAACACCTTGTGTTTCTGAATACAAAAGTATACCCACATTGGGTTAAACAAGATACATATATAATGTTTCTAGTTAATCTAGGTACATAATAGCAGTTTAATAAATTAAGTACATGCCCCGATGGCAGTTCCAAATGTAGGTCCCAACAGCCAAAACGGTGACTCTAGTCCCATTTCCAACTCAGAGGTCGATCTCTCCTGAAGACAGTCTCCTGCTAATCTGTAGATCCTGCACATCAGTACATATATGAGTACCACAACCAGAATAAAAAATCCAATTCTTAAAACTAGAAGTAGACATGTTTATCTCTATAACAAACATACCTGAAGCCGGAGCCTTGCCTGTCTTCACTTCCTTCATGTGCGCCTTGTACTCACGGCAGTCACGCTTCCAGTGACCCCATTTGCCACACTGCAGGCAGATATCTTGGGATTTGTTATTTGCCTTCCCATAAGACTTTGATGATTTGGCCTTGTCATTTCTCTTCTTCTTTTTCTTCACACCTCCAATAGCCTTCGGCCAAGCCTTGGCATTCTGAGATGTCGAAGCGAAGTGCACCTCGCGCTTTTTGCCCTTCAAAAGCTCTTTTTCTGCCTCTTTCAGCATTGCCATCAACTCTCCATGAGTATTTTCTTGGTTTATCATATTCTAGTTCATGATGAACCCGCTCCAGCTGTCAGGAAGAGACTGTAAGATCAAATCTATGGAAGTCTCAGCCTCAAAGGTTATGCCTAGTTGGCCCAACTGTTCGATGTCATCAATCATCTGTGACACATGGTGCTCGACAGATGTACCCTCTGACATTCGAGAGCGAAAGAGCTTCTTCTGCAATTCATACATATGCGATCTAAGGTTAGATCGGTGAAGGTCCTTCAATTTCAACATCATAGTATATGGATCCAATCCCTTGTTCTGGCGACGAAATTGAGGGGTCATTGCAGCGAGCATGACGGATTGAGCAGTTGAGTTGTCATCACTGTGAGTCTTCCAAAGCTCAAGCTCAAGCGGCTGCTCAATTCCGAGCTTAGGCCCGAAAGGTCTCTCTATTGTATACAACATCTTCTCAGCCCCTAGGACAATCCTAAGATTCATATCCCAGTCAGGAAAGTTCGCACCATTAAAGACATTTTCGCCCATGATAATGTCCATAACGTTGATCTTTACGGCCATCTTAATTGTAATAGTCTAACTATTCAATTAACGATTTTGGGTAAAGTTCAACTGTTACAAAAATTAATAAAATATTAGTCCAACTAATATAAATATGTAAAATGACGAAAATAATTTGAAAGCGCGTATTTGGCAAGTATTTGAATGAAATTGCAAATTCAATACTGGCCTCCCACTATTTTTCGGTGAGTCTCTAACCCTCTGTTAAGTACTCGGGAAACCTAATTTCCTAATGGGCTAGGATCCCGTTAAATAACACACAACCTTGACTTTGGCCAACAAGTTGTATGATATTTAACTAGGTAGATCTCTAAGATCAATTGGATCTCATCCAATTCCTAGATCCGGTAGGTGGACCTCCAAATCCGAAACATATATACAATATATATGCCAATATATCCAATATATTTCCTAACCTTTTCCTCTGAATCAACTAAGCCTTGGCTTTGGCTCAACAAGCTTAATGATTCCAGTTAAGCGGGACCCATTGACAGTGGGAAAGCTTTGTAATCCACGTCGATGAACAAGAAGTGACATTGACTTTGGCCAACAAGTCACAACTTGCCCAAGACATGCGATATAGAACAAAGTTTTCGTAGTTCAAACACATCCGCGATGGACATTGATCTTGACTTTGGCCAACAAACCAACGCCTATCTTGGATCTTGAGAGAGAACCACTCAATGGAATGAATTCACTTAATATTTGTTTGAGGGTTTTTCGCGTAAATTGGCAACCAATTTATTATCTTTGATTAGGTCTCATCATACACCCTTAAGCATGCATTCTAAAAGCATAATAAGGCGCGAAATAAATAATAACGATATGCGGATGGATATTCAACAAATTGTTCCTAGAATAAATCTCTCACTTTCCTCTCCCCGGCTATCACTATTCTAACTTCTACCCAATTACATAATACATTAAGGAAACCTCATTTACATTGAGGGGAATTGGTGAGAAAAGAAGTACAAAGAGTCAAGAGATATAAGGCTGGACACGCAGGTCCAATTTAATAAATTCTAAATTTATTACAATAATTTCCAAAATTGCCATCACCCTTCTAATATCCATCTGATATAAATTATTCATACAATACATCCATTTATTCACACAAAGCATGTTATTCAATAAATCTAATCCAATTAATTAATCTTTGAATTAATGACCATCCAATGTTCAAACAACGACTTGATTTGCGCGAGTCCAACTCGTTTAAGAATAAGTACTCAAAATGCGTATTCTTGAATTATATCGAACTACAATTTTAAATCCAATTTAATTTTTATTCAGTACTAATTATAATTTAATTCCAAATTAAATAATTACACTTATATTTGTGCCTTTTAGAATTAGATTATAAATCCAATCTAAATGGGTCTCAAAGGCCCAATTAACATCCAATGTTAATTTAATTAAAGTCCAATGGGCTTTTAATTAATTCTTAAGGCATTGACTTTGGCAACCAAAGCCCAATAAGGAATCACCATTTGCCATAAAATTAATTTTGGCCCATTAGGCCCAATTAAATTTTTAAAGGCCCAATTATTCTATTTGGACTTTATGGTATGGTTTTAGGCCCAATTTGGATCCAATCCAATTGTCATAAACCAACTTGGCCCAACCAAACCCATTAAGCCCAAATACAACAATATTAACCCAATTCCAAATTAAAGACTAATTTTAATTAATACAAAATTCTAAATTTCATATTGATTTTTAATTAAAGTGTATTAGCCATAATTAATTAGTTAAATTAATATTTCCAAAACACCAATTTATCTAATTAATCATGCTTTAATTTATCAACTCATGTCCAACACAAATTGAAGTAAAATCAATCTAATACATGCTTCTTTATTCAGGGTAATATGCATAATTTATATCCAATTTTGATTTCAATCTAATTAAATCAACAATTAATATATTTCATGCTTTTAAACACATCATATGGTCTAAAATCAAAAATCACCATGATACATCTAGGGTTCATACTTTAGACCAATGCAAGGAAATTGGGAAAAATTTATCCAATCAATTTTTCTCAAATTTTAAGATGCATAAATCTAATTCATCATCATCCAAGCTCAACCAAACCATCAATTTGAAGAAATAATGCTCAAATCACAAAACCCCAAATTAAAGTATATAAACCTTAAATTCATTTCATGCTTAACAAAGGCTCTTGATACCATTGTTGGGTTCCTAGAACATGCCAATGATCTTCTAAGTCACTATTCGTGTGAATACTAAAAGAAGTTGTGGAAAAACTTATATTGATCGGTTGGATGGATGTATGAAGTTCAAAACTTTTTGTGTTGTTGAAGAGCTCCAAGCTTCTCCTTGTGTTCCAAACTCTTGGGAATAGTTTCCCTAACACCTTGAATGACTCCTTTTTGTGCTAGCAATGAAGAAATTTTGAAACAAAATTTCTAAGGGGAGAGGGAAGCTCACGGCAATGGTGAGAGTGAGAGAGTTTTCAACTTTTGTGTTGAGTTATTGATTTCCAAAATCCAATTTTCATTTACCAAAAATCCAATTAGGTAAATGTCATTCCAAATGAATAAAATAATCAAAGTGTGTAAAACAAGCCACCATAGTCACCACCAACTTCTATCAACCAAAAGTGAATAAAATTGACCAGTGATGTGAGTTGGTGGGCCCCACTTTAAAATTCAAAATTCGAGTTGGCCCGCTTAACACATTTTGGGCTCGGGTTCGTTTAATTCTGAATTAATGAATTTTCCGTTGCGACATAATTAAATCCAATTTAATTAAATAATTATGCCTTGCAAAATTATTATTAAAGTCGCTTACGAATTAATTCTAAATTAATTCATTCGCCCGAATTAAAATCCAATTTTAATTCCGCTATGAAATCTAATTTCATTTAATATATCGAATATATTATTTAATTGATTAATTCCAAATTAATCGTTCTCTCTCTTCTATTCGAATTTTATCCCAGATAAATTTTTGCCGTAATTAATCCTAGATTAATTTTCTCTCTCTCATAATTAATCTCAGATTAATTCTATTCGAGTCAAACGTCATCAGTGAATATTTGGGAAGCGACCCATGAGATCCCTAGATATGTTGGCAGTAAATTCGGTCATCGGACTATCCGAATACGTGCGTACCTTGTACCACGTTCTTATCGATTTACAAGACATGGTTGGCTTATAGCAAAGCATCGTGCCTACCCAATTCTCCAGAAATATTCTTTTAATGAATACATAATCTATACCAGGCGTAGTATACTAAGTATTGCGAATTACGATCCAGTATCGGATGTCACATGCTAGGAGTAATAGAGTACCAGTTCTGTATTCCTGCGTGATCATCATCTCCATATGACTGAAGTGATACTTCCATCTTGACATCACACCCAATACACTACGATTCTCAATAAACCCAGAAGAGGCGTTCACAGAACCTAATAAAGCCTCGGACGACCAAAACCAAAGCGTATTGATTGTCGCAAGTATTAGCGATGCAAGTCTCAGGTTAAGACCAAATACACCTACCCTGATTCAGATTCCCATAGACACATAGTCATACTACCAATGTGATTCCGAGGGGTCTATCCAGAGCGAAGCTGTTCCCGTACCATCGATAAACAGAACCTCCTATTACACTTGCATGAGTATCCAATACCCAAATATATGAGAACTAAGTCGTTACGCTTCCATAACGTGCACAAGTGTAATACTAGCCTATTCCGCATTATCGATGTCCAGTCTCGATAATACTACGACTAGGGATATTTAATGATTAAACCTTTCGTGGATTGATATTGTCTCATATCTTATTAATCCGGAACTAATCATAAGGACTTTTATCATTTATATATTCAAGTAATCTACTTACAAAATGATAAAATAGCAATTTCCTTTGTCTCATGAAGTTATCATTTGGGAATATTACACTAGAACTAAATATTTTTCATGTTTAAAAACAACCACAATGTGATGATAAATGCCAATATACATACATGCTAGAAATAGTCATGCCAGAACAGCTTCTTTACAACATGAATCAAACCCTCCCGAACTGAAATTGACCCCAAAGAACCGTAAAAGAAGGAAAAAGAGAATTAGTGCTCATTTGAAGATGATACATGGGAAGCTCAAAATAAGGTTGAACCAATTGATAAAATCTCAACCACCGGGCTCTAAGGGGTCAATGGATAAAATACTGCAGCTAGACAAAAATTTATTCTCATGTATTAATCACCAATGTCCGCCGAAGAAGAAAGAACATGAGACTACTTGGTCTTCTACATGGAAGCCACCATGACAACTTGGGTGATTACGTCTTGTTGAAGACGTTAAACTTAGCACTAGTAGGGAGGCAACCCTTGCATATGCATTTATTTTACTTTCTTTTATTTTATTATTTTCTTTACTTTAGTTTTATTTTATTGTGTGCTAATTGCATGCTTATTATTTGCATGAGTATTCACATAGGTGTTAGCGCAACTCACGCATCTCACACAGCCAAATTCTCACCAGCAAGAGCCTGATCAACTCTATGTCTGGTAGTGTTGTTCCTCACTCATTTTTCTTTATATTTATCTTACATTGAGGACAATGTAAGTTTTAAGTGTGGGGTTGTATGCACGCGCATGATAATATCTGTTATAATAAAAAAAAATTGTATTGTTTGTTTTTAGCCCTTAATAGTAAATCATAAGTCCAATGATGAATATTGTTTGTTTTAGGATGAAAACTTAGAAACGATAAGTTCTTTAATGTACTTTTATTTGATGCCTTGAGTAGTTGATCTATGTTAGACTTGTAAGCACTTAACTATAGGTTTTTAGCAGTGAAAACCTGAGTAGTTAGCAAAGTGAATAGTTAAAGAAATTGCATGTCGATGAATGACTGTTTGCTTAGATGTCTATCCTCATTTGCTAGTGTTATGATGTATGTTATAAATAAAAAGAGAAAGTCTCGAAAGAAAGAAACTAAACCACCTATAACCGATAAGCGTGAAGCTACCCATGGCCGAGTGTTAGGACCACCATGAGGAGAAATGCTGCCTTAAAGGGTAGGTGTGTTAAAAAAAGAAGAAAAAAAGAAAAAATTCGAAAAAAGAGAAAGAAGAAAAAAAAATCATATCATACTGAGCACAGAAAGGCAATTACATAGTACATTTGAGATATCTAGGTTGGTTTGACCCATCGAATCCCAATTTTTAAACGAAATCATTGAGTTGGCTTACCTAGGAATCAAGTTGTGAATGAACATTTACATACACACACTGTGAGTCTGTCTTAGATGATTTATTCAATGACTTGGATTTGAGTTGCGTTGAGTACCTTGAAGGTTCTCTGATTTCATTACTAGGCATTCTTTGAGGATAATAATATGTATAACTATTGGGACTATTTCATTTTGTTATTTTTGTTTGATTGCATGTGTTTTGAATGATGTTTGTGGGTGTTGTTGCTGTAAGCCCTCACGAGACTATAACTCGTCTACTATGGACACCTAGAGGTTTAAAGGCTTGTTGCATATGCTAAATGCAATCATGATCCCTAAGAAAGTGGCTTATATACTTTTTATTTATTTATTCAATTTAGTTCTTATTTTCTTTTTACGCTTGAATTGCTAGGGACTAGCAATAAGCTGGTTGGGGGTTGTGATAAGTGCATGAAAATGTACTTTGAACATCACTAATTCGGCTTTATTATCATGTGTTTAATCTTAATTATAAATTATTTTGTGTTTTTTTATTAGGTTGCAATGGAACATGATTATAGGAGCAATTGCGCATGTTTCGAGACCTTACAGACACATAAGAAGCACACAAGCAAACGAGCAGAAACGCAGGAATCAATATCCTGCAAGCCTGGCCACGTGTCGTGACACGCAATGGCCACGCGCCGCGACACGAAAATGCTTTCCAGGATTTTTGCTTTGTTCATTTTTATACAAATAAGGCCTCCGGGACTTCTCTATATAAACCCAAGCTCGTCCAAAACCCTAGAGGGAGAGAAAAGAGAGAGTAACAGAAAAGAAACACACATCAAAGAGCCACAAACACAATTTCGAGAGAGAAGAACGAAGAACTTCAAGCCGAACATGATGTCTCTCTGATCTATCAAGGCTATATCTCTCTTCTACATGGAGAACTAATCTCCTAGGCAAAGCTAATGATGAACTCTTGTAATTAAGTTTTTATGTTCATGTTGTTGATTCATAAATACTCTTAAACGTTTAATATAATTGATGTTTATTATTCTTTATTATTATCCGATTTATGAATCCAGAAACTGTGTTTATTCAACTTACATATAGATTCAGTCATGCTTTTTCTATGTGTGATTGGGGAACCCAGTTGTGACTGGTAAAGTTGTTTTATGAGTTTGTCTTATGCTGCAGTATTGCCTGAGGGTATATTATCGACGTTAGATAAGTCATAACGATAACTTTGTGTTTTGTTAACATAGAGAAAGTAAATAATTGATTAACTTAGAATTTAATATGTTTAGAATTGAATATCTTCCAATTGTTGGTTTGGGATGTGAAACCTTCAATTGAGTAATAAAACAGAATCAATAACTGAATATAGGGATTTGATACAAGAGGGATTCCTGACGCTTTGCTGTTTATCTCTACTAATATTCTTCAACGTATTTTTCATAGTTTTTATTCTATACTATCAATTCAAATATAATCTTTTCATATAGTTACTGCTAACGTTTTGTTTAAGTAAATCAGTTCTTTGTAACCATCTCTCTAAGGAATCGAGACCCCAACTATAATGCGATAGCCGCAAGTACTTTTTGGGAGTAATCAACCAGACAGCTTGCAGTAACGACATTCCTCCTTATGAGGACAATTGGAAGCTATATGTCATTTTTTCTTACATTTATGACATTCAGTAAAACGATATTCCGATAGGGTATGACCAGCCTTGTTACATGTATAACAAAATTTTCCTCTTTTGCTGGAATTATTGCTTACAATGGCAAGCATGGCGTTATCTTGAGGAGGCTTAAGTAAGTTTAGTCGAGTTTCATCAGATAATAAACAAGAGACATCAACTTCTAATGTAGGCAGGGGAGATTGATGTAACAATGAAGCTCAGCAAGATTCAAAGTCATCAGTAAGGGCCATAAAGAATTGAATTAGCCGCATGCGATCATAGTGTGCCGCATAATTAGTTGCATCAACAATGCAACTCATATATGGTTATGACAGAGCAAGTGGGTCTCAAATATTCTCCATTTGAGCAAGAAAATTAGTAAGAGACTGACCTTTCTCTTGTTTCAAAATATGTAACTTTTCCCATAGTTGATACTGACTAGAGAGATCAGAAGAGGTGTACCTTAATGCAAGCAGATCCCAAACTACTTTGGCAGTTTTATAGCGGCCAAATTGATGATGAATGGCTAGAACCGAAGTATTCCAGAACCATGTCAGAATTTGGTGATTCTTACTGTCTTAATCCTTGAGACGGCATGCGACCTGTCCTTCGGTTTCATTAGTGAGCCGAGTGGGGGACTTGACATCTCCAGTAACATAGCGCCATAATTTATGACCCTTGAGAAAACTACGCATTCTCTGAACCCAAAGACGGTAGTTTGAACCTGTGAGGACGGTAGGAATGGGTTGCATATCATCTAACTTTTTCATTGGTCAAATAGTATAAGATCGAGATTGATTTTGACGATTCTAAGATTACCGTTACGTCTGTAATAGTCGAAAATGACACTTTGTTGGTCAAAATCCGATTCATGGATCAAAATATAGAGTTTCAGAATTTACAAGGATCAAAATACAATTTCTAAAAGTTCAGGGGCAAAAATATAATTTCTAAAAGTACAGAGGTCAAATTGAAATTATTGAAAAGTTAAGGGGCTAAAATATAATTTCTAGAAAGTACATGGGTCTTTCTATAATTTACCAGAATTTTGATAACGTGGCTGACATGTGGCGATGACGTGTCTGCTGACGTGGCAGTGACTGTGTGCTAACGTGGCGCTGACTATGTGCTGATTGTTCACTGATTTGGCGTTGACTGTTCGCTGACGTGGCCGTCTTCAACCTCCAGTAGGCGCGTGAGGTGCGTGGGCGCGTGAGTAGATCCTCCACCGACTCTTGCAGACGCGTGACACTTCCCTGGACCTTCGTTCGATCACCGGAAAATATCACAGTGCTCGTCTTAACGTGAACAAGCTGATGGTATACTCAAATTTGATTTTTGACAACTTTCCTGAAACCCGATTTTTCCGAATAGAGATCTGTTTGATGCGTTCTTCAACCTCTGGAAAGAACCTAATCTACTGATATCATGTGAGAATTTGTGAAGTAAATGTGTACTAATATTTGCTTGAATTTAGAACTACAATTAGAGACTTTTATATAGGCATTATACAACTATCATATTAAATACACCACTACCATATTAAATACACAATTACCAACTACACACTACACAACTACTAACAACACAACTAACAATATCAAATACGAAATTGACACGTTTATTAATCGTGTCAAAATATCGTATCGTGTCAACCCGTTTAATGAAATAGATCGTGTTGGTGTTCATATATTTTGAAACAATTATTAAACAAGTCGTATTTATATTTAGTTAAATTTTTACAAGACACAATTACAATACAACACAAACACAATAAAATAGCACAACTAGTCACCTTTAGTGTTTTTGGACAAATCTACTGCAGAAGCAGAGCATGGGAACTGCAATGTAGATGGTAATCTAGTTTTAAAAAAACGCGAAATAGATAATAGATATAATTATAGAGGGCGTTTAGCCAGGACGAGTATGGATTTGGGATAAAAAAATTATTCTGGATTTTAAATCGGGATGAAAAATCGTCTGGAATCTCGATCAAGATTTGTGATTTTTTAGACAAAAAAGTTGGAATTTAAAACAAAACTTGTCATTTATTTCAGTTCAATTTTTTTATTTATAACAAAAAATTATCTCGAATTTCATATTAAAAAGGGATTGAGAATTTATGATATTCCTATATTTAACCATGTCATGCAGAAATCAACTGAAGATGCTCTAGAAACTGAACTTTTTTCTTTTTAAAAATAATAATAGTTATAACTTGAAAGGATAAAAGGAACATTTTAATTGAATAGCATGATAATCGAGTATCATTAGAGATTGCAAATCTACAAATTCTAATTCACAATTAAACGGAATCATTATTTACATATTATTATAATAAAATTTTTAAAGGATTATTGATTAATAAGCTGTATAAACGGTAAACTATATAAAAGAATATAATATAATATAATATAATATAATATAATTAAAACTTGTTAGCGTGTATCGTGCTAAAAAGATAATGTAATGACTTAGTACTGTAGTTTATTTGCAACAAAAGAGCTGAATTGGATGTGTGGGGAAGTGTTTTATGCGCTGCTAATGTCGCGCAAGACTATTGCAAGGCTGCCCTCTGGCTTCGTACATGTTCATTATGTGCGGGGATGTGTTTTCTGTGCTGTTAAATGAGGCTGAAAGGCGGAATTAAGGGGGTTCGGTTCGGAAAGGATCTTGTAATTTCTCATCTCCTTTTTACATATGACAGTCTAATATTCACAAGGACCATTGTGGAGGAGTGCAAAACTGTAAAGAGGATTTTTGATTGCTATACGTACGCGTTAGGACAAATCTTCATTTACGATAAATCATCAATTTTCTTCGGCTCCAATACTCAATAGCATGTGTCCGAAGTGATTAAAGGCATCTTCAAGTTAAATCTGGTCTCCATCCATGAGAAGTATTTGAGGTTGCCATCAATGGTCGGTAGAAATAAGAGAAGATACTTCAATGAGCTCAAGATTATGATACTTAATAAAGTGAAGAGATGGTATGAAAATCTGTTTTCAAGTGGTGTGAAAGAAGGTCCTGGTGAAAGTAGTGGCTTAAGTTATCCCTACGATGAGTGTATTTAAACTCCCTTTTGGACTGTGTGAGGATATTCGGAAAGTATTGACCAAGTTTTGGTGTGAGTCTAGTGGGGAAAACAAAAGGATTTATTGAGCTAGATGGAGTAGAATGTGTGTTTCTAAGAAAAAGAGAGACATGTGGTTTAGAGATCCTATTTATTACAACCAAGCTCTCCTAGCTAGGTAAATGGTAGGGAATCATTCAAAAGCCACAATCGTTGGTGACAAGAATCCTCAAGGCTAGATATTTCAAGAAGATGATTTCATGCATGCCAACATAGGAAGTAATCATTCATTTATCTGGAGAAGTATCATATGGGAGAGATAGCTTATTTAGATGGAATATTGAAGGAGAATTGGGTGTGGAAATGATGTCTCCATTTATAATAACAATTGGATGTCTAGACCCGCCTCTTTTAGACCTATCAATGTAAATGAATCTCTAACAGATGCTAAGGTTAATGTGTTGATTGATGGTTGTAACCAGTGGAGAGAATAATTTATTAGGCAAGCCTTTATCCCGAAGAGATAATAAACATTCCTCTACCTCCCAAGGCTGCATAAGATAAGCTGATATGACACTACGACGTCAAAGGAAAATTTCAATAAGAAACTGCTATCATATAGTAATCAGTGCCAAAATTGGGAATGAAGCCAGTAGCTCTGATGGAAATAGAGATCGATGAGGATTGGTTTGGGGTTTAGCTATTCCCTCAAAGGTTAAATTTTTTTCTATGGATGTCTTTATCAAACATTCTGCCTACTGCCATTGCCCTTCATAAGAAGAAGATCATTGATGAACACTAAAAAATATATATTTATTAAAAGGAAAATTAATTATTTTACACTTGTAGTTTCATTAATCTTCAACCCATGTAACGAACTTTGGGTCAGTGACTCCCAAACCAGTTGGCTTTAGGGCATTAGGTGTTAAGACACTCGTACGAACTTAATTGCTCGGATCTCGGATGTATTATTCAAACATTCTCATCCAGAAATATGACTAAAAAAATTCAATGTGAATTGTACGACCCGTGTGTTGTAAATTTTCTAATAATTATAGTATAAGTAGGAGAGACATGTCCCTTAAGTAGTGTCTTATGGGAAAGGCACAAGGATGAATGGACATGTCCTCTACATTGGAAGGATGAGTCTTTGGGCTTTAAAGGGCATAAAGGAAAGGGTATAACCCTTAGGAGGGTTACGACTCATGCCAAAGGGTGTCCTTAAAGGCATACTTCCATGCCTTTATAAATGGGTGTTGCGATATTTTTTATCGTACCGCAAGTGTAAGGTGTCAAGTTTTAGTAAAGATAAGTGAAAGAATGTCGAACCCACATGGATTGTATTCAACTCACACTAAGTACTATAATTAGTAAACCTAACTTTATTTAGAAGCAATTTAAATTAATCTGAATTTAAATAAAAACTAAATAAACAAGATATCAAAAAGTTTAATTAAGTTAATCCAATAAGATAGAGATTCTAGAATCTGATTTCATCTAGTTGTCCCCTATGTATTTATTGTGTCAATCAATTCTTATTTAGTTTAGTAGTTTATAAGCCAAGAATCCTAATTTATTCTAACTCTCTCTCCCGAGTGCCGAGTGAATATATTATCAATTACAGACTTCGATATCCCTATAAAAATATAGTAATTAACAATTCATTACGCTATGTGATTCTTTGTTACGACTTCAAAAAGATTATAGATTCTCCCGAACTCTACAAATCTCATAAGTTATATTCTCTAGATCCTATTCATAATCCCCTCTCCTGAATGATAGATTTTAAACATGCATCATCTCAATTTGTGGCCAACAAACAAGAAGCATTAAACTCAAGAGAATATAAATAAACTGAATTAAAATTTTATAACAATCAAATTGGCAAACAACACATAGGTTCAAACATTGGCTACATCATCCTCTAGAACAATAAATTTAGTTCATGACTAAAGATAAAAATAATGAAAATAAGGTCATGAATCTAATAGAAATCATTAGAGTATTATTATGAAATGCCTTTTCAAAAAGAAAAATAAATCTTCTTTTTTTACCTAGGGTTATTTGTTTCCAAAACAAACAAAACCCTTCCCATTTTCCACCTCCAAAATTCAGCCAAAGCATAGAAAAAATATTAATTTTGCAACTCCAATATTAACTTTTCATAAAGCCAATATATTTCACAAAAATAAATATTTTATTAACCTTTTGAAAGTCATAACTTCCAAAATAATACCAAGGGTTTCCAAAACCCAAAAATTGAAATTCCAACTTTAGCCTTATTAAATTATATCAAGTATAATTTAATTTTATTCATTTTAATAATTATTATATAATTATTAAAACTATATATTAATTTTTAATATATAGTTCCAAGTGTGACAAAATAATATTATTAATCATATTAATAATATTTATACCTTCGTGAGTATATAATTGAACTATCCAATTATACTAAATCCGCTATAGTAAATCGAGCTAGCACGGAGACCAAATAGACCTACGGTTCCGAGCTCTAATAATCTCAAAATATTAATTAAGCTCTTAATTAAATATTCTGAATTATTAACTCCGGGTTATTCCACTAAAAACCCGAAGTTGTGCTCTCGTTGCCGTAGATGATATATTAAGCCGAACCAAGTCGGTGTCCATCGATATAGTCACTACATACGAATTGACCATTCACGGGTATCTCGTAATTAGAGCCGGGTCATATGTCTGTTATACCTCTCTAATTATTTATACCTTAAGTACCATTGATTCTCTAATGAACGATTTAACCATTATGAATTTTAATCTTTCTATTCGTAATAGAAAGACTTGAGCACTCAAACCGTTCAAGTATCGAATATACCCTTAAGAAATATACTCATATACTTCTCGCAAGAAGGAGTGAACTCCATATCTATGTAAAACGTTCCCAGCTACACAACAAACCATGTCCCCAAAGTACGTAGCTATTGGTCGGGACTGCTACACCAACCTCACCTTTGTAAATCAAAGGACATAGTCTGCCATGCAGGAGTTCGTATTACACTTAGGATTAAGATCAATCCATATATGACCATCTAGTAAATTGAAATGACTTTCTTTGTTTAACGGATGTTATAAGAATGTCATTTCCATCTGGATCCAGTCCTATATGATCACATCATACAAGGTGCCTCCATTCTCATGTCTCTACATGGACGATCCCGGATTAAGGTCGCCATACAAATATAGAATGGACCACAGCTATAGATAAACCACAAACAAAGTACCCGCTTTGTTTGTTCTCTATGGACTATTTAAGATTACTAACTTTAGACTTAAATCCTCTTGTGTATGACATTCATACACTCAGTCTGAAGGCACATAAGTAATCTATGGTATTCTAGATAATTTATAATATGCGAAAGTTAAACAAACACTTTGATAAATGAATAACACATCATTTTATTTCAAAACATATAAAACTGTTTACTTAATTTACAGCTCTATGGCATACATACCAACAATCTCCCACTTGCACTAGAGCAAATGAGACATGTCACATAATCCTAGACCATCTAGGTTACCTTCAAACACTTTAGCCGACAAGGTCTTTGTAAATGGATCAGCCAGGTTCTCTGCGGATGCAATCTTTGTGACAGTAACATCTCCTCTCTACACTATCTCCCTGATGAGATGATATTTCCTCTCTATATGTTTTCCCCTCTTGTGGCTTTTTGGTTCTTTTGAATTTGCCACTGCACCACTATTATCGTAATAAAGTGTGAGTGGTCTATTCATATCTGGAACAACTTCCAGATCTCCCAGGAATTTACGGAGCCAGACTGTTTCTTTAGCTGCTTCACAAGCTGATATATATTCATCCTCCATGGTGGAGTCAGCAATGGAAGATTGCTTTATACTCTATCATACTATAGCCCCACCACCTAGGGTAACACTGATCCAGATGTTGATTTCCTAGAATCAATATTTTTCTGAAAATCAGAGTCTGTATATCCCCTCAGGATCATATCCTTACCGGAATATACAAGCATATAATCTCTCGTTCTCTTAAGATACTTGAGAATGTGTTTCACAGCCACCCAATGATCCAATCCTGGGTTTGACTGAAACCTACTGACTATTCCCACTGCAAAACAGATGTCCAGTCTCGTGCATAACATAGTATACATGAGACTACCAACTGCTGAGGCATATGGGATGTGTCTCATTTCTTCAACATCTTGAGGTGTCTTAGGAGACTGTTTTTTTGACAAATGAATTCCATGCCGATAAAGCAGATTGCCTTTCTTGGAATTCTGCATCCCAAATCACACAAGGATCTTGTCGAAATAGGATGTCTGAGACATAACTAACAGTCGTTTCTTGCGATCCCGAAGTATCTGAAACCCAAGAATATAAATGGCCTCTCCAAAATCTTTCCTTTGAAATTGGTTAGCTAGCCAAGTTTTCACGTCCGATAATATCTTTACATCATTCCCAATGAGTAAAATATCATCGACGTATAAAACAAGAAAAAACCACCTTCCCGTCAATAATGCGCTTCTATACACAAGGCTGATCAATATTTTGCTCAAAATCATAAGACTTGATCGTGGTATCAAATCTTATATTCCAAGATCGAGATGTCTGCTTAAGTCCATAAATGGACCTTTGCAGCTTGCAAAACTTTTGCTCTCGACCTTGGGCTATGAACCTCTCTGGTTGTACCATGTAGATACTCTCATCAAGATTTCCATTCAAGAATACAGTCTTGACGTCCATTTCCAATTTCATAGTCATAATATGCGGCAATGGATAAAAGAGTGCGGATGGATTTGAGCATGGCTACTGGCGAGAAAGTTTCCTCATAGTCACTCTCTCTTTCTAGGTATAACCCTTGGCCACTAGCCTAACCTTGAAGGTCTGTACCTTCTCATCTGCTCCCCTCTTCTTCTTGTAGATCCAATTGCAACCTAAGGGTTTCACCTGTGGGAACACAGAAACTGGGCGACGCATGTTGTCCCGGGCTCGCGGCCCGATTGGGAGTACGGAGTAGCCCGCAGGGGACTAAACCGGAGAATAATGGAGTCGCCATCCGGTGTGAACCGGGACAAAGATTTAAGGCCACACTCACCCCTCGCAAAGGAAAACCTCAAACCGTTGGGTTCGGAATGGTCCCTTACTTATGCCACTTGTAATGATATGATTTGTGCAATAATTTAATCGAGTCTAGCAACATATTTCCAAGGACAATTTTACTCCTAAGTTCGCATGCATAAAAAAACCATTATGACGATAATATCATACAATAATATCTCATGACATACCTCAATTATATAATGCGGAAAATAAAGAACATCCTAAACATAATGCAAATTCCAAACGCAAAATAAATGACTAATCATGCTTGAAAATGAACAATTAAATAGGCTAAATCATGCTTGAATACCATCTCATGAACACATCAAACAGATAAACGCAGGGATACAAATAATATGATTGATTACATGATATAAGAGAAATCACCTAAGAAACAATTATACATGACATGTGATGAAAAGGACTCAGTTCAGTGTATTCGCGTTCGTGTAGCGTTTGTAAAGGCGTTCGAACGGTAAACAGAAGGTTCGCGTTCGTATAGCGTTTGAGAATGCGTTCGAACGGGACCGGACCTGATGAAACAAATGCATGCGCATTCGAGTAGCGTTCGTAAACGTGTTTGAACGGTAAACAGAAGGTTTGCGTTCGTATAGCATTTGATAACACATTCGAACGGGACCAGACAGAAAACATGCGTTCGTGCGGCGTTCTGAAACACGTTCGAATGGGGTTACAACAGTGACCTCCAAAATGCAGTAAACAACATGACACATACATGAACGGATGAATAGATGACACCTAATAAATAATAACGGGCTGAAAGGCGCGGCAAAGCATCGTGGTAAAGGATTTTAACCCCTCGAAATAGAGGATCTTTAATCCGACTTACTAAGCCCATGCGCAATGCAACATGATGCATGATTATGCAAGAAGATGACATACGAAGAAAAGCGAATAACGAAATGAAAGGCGCGGCGAAATATCGTGGTAAAGGTTATTTAACCACTTGAAATGAAAGACCTTTAATCCAACTTACTAAGCCCATGCGCATCACATCATAGTGCATATAAAAACAAAGATAACAATATCAGACTTCGTATACATGATTGAACATATCTCACATTCAACCGAATATACATCATCCGGCGCGGCAAAGCATCGTGGTAAAGGATTTTAACCTCTCAAAATAGAGGACCTTTAATCGCACTTACTAAGCCCATGCGCAAACAACACAATACATATATAAAAAGTAAAGACAATGATATCGGACTTCGTGTATCCGATTGAACATATCTCACATCCAATCGAATATACATTATCCGGCGCGGCAAAGCATCGTGGTAAAGGATTTTAACCTCTCAAAATAGAGGACCTTTACTCGCACTTACTAAGCCCATGCGCTTTATCTCATCATAATGCATATAAAAATAAAGATAACAATATCGGACTTCGTATACCTGATTGAACATATCTCACATTCAAGCGAATATACATCATCCGGCGCGGAAATATGCGCCGTTTACTCAAGTGGTACGTGGATTTGTATCCCGAGTATAGATCATACTACCGTCCATTCGGAATCGGCTATGAAATTTATGTCCGGGTTTCCATCCTATATACCACAAGAGGCGACACATTTCCCGTTTTACTCAAGGGCCACAACATACATTATTCCACAATACATGCATTTTCTATCTATTCAAGGGCCACAATCATGCATCAATAAATGACTCTCATGCGATAAAAATGAATAAAACAATTAAAAAGATAGATGGAAATAATAGGAAAAGTATCATCAGGTCTAACCTTTTATGTCGACTTTCGGACTCGCGTTTCACGGCCGTCGGAAGGGCTATCACTCCGCAACTCTTCCGGTTCACTGGATTAACGTCTTAGCTTGCTGTTTTGCTATTTTGGTCGCTGTTTTTACTCCATTTTGCTGTTATTTTCTTTGTATTTTCTGGTCACTGTTCAGTTGTGTTAGTGGACTGTTTTGACTCGATTTTGGGACTGTTTCTGGACTATTTTAAGGCAGTTTTGGGTGCAGTTTCGGGGACTATTTTTGTGTTGATTATTCTCGGTGTGGATAAAGGCTATGTAGGCTGGTGGCTTACGTTTGTTCATGGGGTTATTTGAGTGGTGTGGACTGTTTGTTTACATGATGAAGGGGGCTGTGTGCTCGTGGACTGCAGTTTGGCTACGTGAAGGGGTGATGGGGTGAAGTAGAAGAGGATGCTTTGTTTGGTGAGTGGTAAGCAGTTCGTGGCTTATTTTAACGTGAAGGCTGGATTTTTGTTTGTTTGTGGGGGTGCTGAACGTGAGAGAGGCTGGGCAGTGTGTGATCGTGGCGTGGACAGGGGCTGTGAGTGTAGTGGGTGTTCTAAGGGGCTTTATTTGTTGCTCTACTATGGGTTATGGGTCTGCTTATGTTGGCTGATCAGAGGGGTTAGGTGTCATTGAAAGAAGCTAGGCGTGAAATGTTGGTTGATGCGTGGAAGGCAGTGTGAGATCGTGGCGTTGAAGGCAATGTGAATGGAGGGTGGCGTGCGTGAGGCAGGTGATTGAACGTGTGTGTGCGTGTTGAGGCTATGTGCTCGGCAGTGTTTTGTGGAAGGTGCAGGTTGCTTGTTCGTTGAGGGTTGTTGCGTGGAGGGCCTGGTTAAAGGTGTTGATCTGAAGCCAAGGGCGTGAGGGCCATGGCAAAGGGCTGTTGATTAGGGTTTTATATGTTTGAGAGAGGAGAGAGATCAGAGGGCTATTAGGGTTTCATTATTTGGTGTGGCCGTGAGAGAGTCATAGGGTTTAGACTTGTTGTTGCTTATATAGAGAGGGAGACGTGTGTTAGGGTTTTGTTTGTGGTTTATTTTCTTTTGTTTTGTCACTGCCGAGAGTGGAGTTGTTGGAGAGGAATAGGGTTGCTTTGAGTTATATTTTATAGTGGTGCATTAGGGTTTGCATGGGTTTATGAATAAGGAAAGAAATCAACTTAATAAGGGAGGATTTTATTTAATTATTTAAGGAAAGAAATTATGTAATTAGGAGGGGATTATTTAAATTAGGGGAGTGATTATTTATTTTAGGATTTGATTTATTTAATCTTGGTATTAGATTTAATTTAATTTAATTTTTTTTAATTTAATTTAAATTGGATTTAATTTGATTGGAATTTGATTTAATTTAACTTCAATTTAGTTGGTTTTAATTTAATTTAATTGGTTTTAATTTGTGACATGTATTTTAAATGTTTTAATTATTTTTTGGATTGGGCTTGGGTGAGATGGGCTTGATGTAGTTTTGGGCCAAGGCTAAGGGTGTATTTTAACAACGGAGGTTCAACAAGCGAGCCTAAAGCTAAACAAGCGACTAAAATCTAACAAAAATACTAGTTCCCTTCCGACGTCCGTTTCCTGCGACTTCCGTGACTTAAAAGGTAGTGTCTCCAAATGAGACTCATCATAGAGACTTATATGCAAAAATACAGTGTCTACAGTCGCCCCCACTTTGATGGGACTTGTGTAATGTGTAACAGTGACAATACTATCAAAGTTATGCATTGCATTTTTACTTACCTGGCTCGCCAGCTGCCACCTGACTTGCCTGCTGCTCCGCTGAGCTGATGATGTAGTGGACCTCGATCCTAGGACGCATCCCATAACTGCAACTGATGTGTGGGCCTCGACCCTGGGACGCATCCCCAAACTGGAACTGAAGTGGACCTCGATCCTGGGACGCATCCCAATAACTGCAACCGACAATAGGGGCCTCGACCCTGGGACGCATTCCAATACCACTGACAAAATGGGCCTCGACCCTGGTAAGCATCCCAAAACTAAAGGTGCAGGGGGCCAACGGCCCTAGGACGCATCCCGATAATTGCAACCGACAATGGGGGCTCACGGCCCTGGGACGCATCCCGATAACATTGCCAAAATGAGCCTCGACCCTGGGACGCATCCCAAAACTAAAGGTGCAGGGGGCCAACGGCCCTGGGACGCATCCCGATAACTGCAACCGACAATGGGGGCTCACGGCCCTAGGACGCATCCTGATAACGCTGCCAAAATGGTCTCGACCCTGGGACGCATCCCAAAACTACTGATGATATGGGTTTACAACCCTGAGACGCATCCCCAAAATGCTGATAAAATATGGGCCTCAACCCTGGGACGCATCTCCAAAACTGCTGATACTGATGGAGTGGGTACAACCCTGGGACGCATCCCCAAAATTGTTGATGCTGAAGAAGTGGGTACAACCTTGGGACGTATCTCCAAAACTGCTGATACTGATGAAGTGGGTTACAACCCTGGGACGCATCTCTAAACTGCTACTGATGCTGATGTGGGTCTCGACCCTATGACTCATCCCTAAAACTGATACTGATGCCGTTGCGAGCCTCGACCCTGGGACTCATCCCTAAACTGATGCTGATGCTGATGTGGGTCTCGACCCTAGGACTCATCCCCAAAACTGATATTGATGTTGTTGCGGGCCTCAACCCTGAGACTCATCCCCAAAAATGATACTGATGATGACGTAGGCCTCGACCCTGAGTCTCATCCTTGAAATCGATACTATTGTGGGCCTCGACCCTGGGACTCATCCCTACAACTGATACTGATGATGACATAGGCCTCGGCCCTAGGACTCATACCCACAACTGATACTGATGATGACGTAGGCCTCGACCCTGGGACTCATCCCTGAAACTGATGCTGATGTGGGCCTCGACCCCAGGACTCATCCCCAAAAAATGATAATGATGTAGATGTGGGCCTCGCCCCAAACCGGTACTTATATGGGCCTCGCCCGCAGACTGATACATATGTGGGCCTCGCCCGCAGACTGATATTGATGTGGGTCTTGCCCGCATACTGATACTGATGTGGGTCTCGCCCCCAGACTAATACTGAAATGGGCATCGCCCCCTAGAGTGCCATACTTGACCAGACTAATAATGATAATGTGGGCTTCGCCCCAAGAGTGCCATACCCGGCAAGACTGATGCTGATGCTAATGTGTCACTTCAACATATTAAATTGCCTCTCATGAGATAATCCTGATAGCTAGACATATTTTCGTCCTCAACGAATGCTTTCGCATCGAAACCTGAGAACTTTCAAAGTACTTGATACACTCAACTCCGATCCTCTGAATAGGTGATCTGAACTAGACTCCTAGTGTGTGTGTGTCAGGGCTCTTTCGCAGTTTATTCCATAAGTGAGCCAACTTGTTGATTTCGTTTCGGAGAATCGGATCGGTGGGTCTAACCAACCTGGATGTCTCGATCATACTATGTGATTACTTCGTCATACTCAACATGATATGGTCTTCTTCTTTTTTCTTGTCTCTTTCTTTTCATTCTTTTTTTTTTGACACACCTACCTTTTAAGGTATCATTTCTCCTCATGGTGGTCCTAATACTCGCCCATAGGTAGCTTCACGCTTATCGGTTATAGGCGGTCTATTTTTCCTTTTCTTTTCAGAGACTTTCTTTGTTTCCAACCATATCATATATCGTAGCATAAGTAAACCAGGGTGGACATCCAGGCAAACGGTCATTCACCGATCCATCATCCCTTCGGTTAGTCATCTTGCCAACCACTCAGGTTTCCACTGTTGAGATCCCGTAATCAAGTGCTCGTGAGTCCAGCTGAGATCAATCCATTCAGAATATCGGACGAGAGCACGTCTCTCACTTATCATTTCTAAAGCTTCTCCCTACAGCAAACAATGACATCACCGGACATATGTCTAACTATCAAAGATTTCTCTCTCTCATTTTTTCTCTTTTTTTCCACTCATTCCACATAATTCTTCCGTCATCTTCTGATAATATGGACTTCGCCTCTTGAGATCCATTCCCGAAACTCAAACTCGTGTGGGCCTCAACCCTGGGATTCCTCCTCAATACCAACATCAATGTGGGCCTCAACCCTCAAATTAATACCTGAATCTAACACCAATGTGGGCCTCAACCCTCAGATTACTACCTGAATCTAACACCAATATGGGCCTCAGCCCTAGGATTATTACCCGAATCTGATACTGTGCTTTCGCTGTTTCTGAATGGCTTTTCTTTGCCGCTTTCTCTTTTCTTCTTCAAAACCTGTGAACACAAAACAAAACAAACACAAAAGGAATGCAAAATGGGTTACGTGTATGCATTCATGCATGTGTTTCTTATCCCGTCGGGTTAGGTCTTCCGCCAATTCCCTTGGTGACTGCTCGGTCTTTTCTTCCTCAAGTAAAGTACTGTTTTAATCTGTCCACGTCGATCGGCTCGGTGAACTCATTCTCCTCCAAATATGACAGCCTCACTGCCCAATTTCCCATTACTGAACGGCTATCTTGTCTGTTCTGCTTGCTTCTTCCAAAAATTCACCGGGTTCGAAATATCATTGAGTATCATAGTACCAAGGTTGAATACTTTTGTCAAATATACTCATGTTGCAGAGACTCAGGCAAGTTAACGAAATGAACATCTTTATTATCATTAAGAAAATGTTCGAACAAATAGACAAAATCAATGTCTCTATTAATAAATGCTGGATCACAACTGAATAAGATCTGGGAGACAAACATCTCCATAAAATTGCAACTTTATCTTCCCTTGCTTTCTTATTTCTTTCGACCATCAATTTCTCCAGGTACAGTAGTTCCTCTTCCCATTCACTTCTCCCTTTTGCAACCTCCGTCTCATCACTGTCTGAGAAGTTTTCCCAAAGATCCTCCCTCTGATTTATTTCACTTTTACCACTGTTGCCTCGTATCCCCGTGCAAGAAGTTTGGTAGTTGTGGGTTTGGAAGACAAGATTGTCGGGTAGGCCGGAGTCAATCATGTGGGTAGGTGGAGGTTTTCTGTGTGTGTTGGCTTGTTCTTTTTCCGGGTCTGGTATTTTGTGGGCATCAATGAGGTTTTGGATCTCGTGCCTAAGGTGGGTACAGTTGTTGGTTTCATGGCCTCTTTGCTGGTGGAAGTAACAGTAAAGGTTAAGTTAAGGTAGCGTGGCACAGGGTTTGGAAGTGGTCTAGGCTCTAAGGGATTTAGGAGTCCTCGCCTCCTCAGCTCTTTAAATACCTCTGACAAAGGTCTACCAAGATTAGAGAATCGTCTGTTTCTGATAGGGGCAATCTCAGAAGGAGTGGGCATGGTCCTTGAAGGTTCCCCGATGGTCTTTCCATTCTGGTTGTAAGACTTTATGTTATTGGTTATACGGGGTTCGGTCAAACTGGCCCCAGCATTAGTCAGAACTTGCAACATCTCAATAATTTCGATTACTTTGGTCTCCAATTGATCCAGGCGGGATCCCTCGTTGGCTGACTCACTCATGTTGGCTGATGGTCTTCTGACAAGTCTTCCCCCAACCCAACGGGTATCTATGATGGCTTTTAGAACACAAGGGGTTAGCATGATGCGTGTATGCATGAGTGCATGTCATGTATACGATGTATGGAATAAATAAGCTTATAAAAGAATTTGAACTAATTGGCCCATTATCATTTTAAAGTGTTTAATCATATTATTGCGCGGTGCAAACTTGTCCCAGTTGAAATGGCCCAACAGGTTTACACTTCGCGATAATATAACCAAATAACTTCAAATGATAAAAGGCATATACATAAAATGGCCCATCGGTATTTTAGAAGCCTTTGGCCCAACTGTCAAAGGAAACGAACTCGTCCCAGTTTAAATGGCCCAACAAGTTCACATCTCTTGACAAAATGTCCAACTGGATCCAAATAACGATGGTCCAAAACACAAACATAACAAGATAATTCAAGCATAAAGCAATAAGTTCTATAGAGTGGCTCATTGACATTTCAGAAGCTTTTGGCCCAATTGTCATAGGATACGAACTCGTCCCAGTTTAAATGGCCCAACAAGTTCGCATTTCTGACAAAAATTCCAACTGCATCCAAATGAGGATGGTCCACAAGCACAAGGAAATAGTTGCTATAGGCCATACAACCCCGGTCTACGCGTGGGTTCGTGGGAGTATAAACAAAGACTCTCGCTGGCGAAGGATTGCCCACAACTAGGTCTCCCCACTCAAGGGTTCGAACGACCAAGTGAGCGCACCTTTTTTATACCTCAAAGTACATGCCAACAAGTCATAGCGTGTGACTAACTATCAAATGGATTTCTTGTTGCAGATTCCCCAGGGGGGGTGGAGCCAACTCTCTTAAATACCGAAGCCTCCTAGGCTCTTATCGTTTGGTGACAGGAATAAGCAACAAGTCCCCCAGATTAGTCTGTCACAACAGGCCAATGGTCATGATTATCTAGGTGCCTTCACAGCTTTTCCTTATAGAAAGGTAGTGAATGAAGGAAGACACCAAACCATTACCTAGCCTTAAAATGTCTTTGATCAAACCCTCATTTTACCCATTTTAGACACGGTTAATTAAAGCACAAATCCAAACATTACAAGATAATATTTCGGGGCCAATTCTCTATCTTCAGTGGAGTCGTCGGACTGTGGGAACACAGAAACTGGGCGACGCATGCTGTCCCGGGCTCACGGCCCGGTTGGGAGTACGGAGTAGCCCGCGGGGGACTAAATCGGAGAATAATGGAGTCGCCACCTGGTGTGAACCGGGACAAAGATTTAAGGCCGCACTCACCCCTCGCAAGGGAAAACCTCAAACCATTGGGTTCAGAATGGTCCCTTACTTATGCCACTTGTAATGATATGACTTGTGCAATAATTTAATCGAGTCTAGCAACATATTTCCAAGGACAATTTTACTCATAAGTTCGCAAGCATAAAATAAACCATTATGACGACAATATCATACAATAATCTCATGACATACCTCAATTATCTAATGCGGAAAATAAAGAACATCCTAAACATAATGCAAATTCCAAACGCAAAATAAATGACTAATCATGCTTGAAAATGAACAATTAAATAGGCTAAATCATGCTTGAATACCATCTCATGAACACATCAAACAGATAAACGCAGGGATACAAATAATATGATTGATTACATGATATAAGAGAAATCACCTAAGAAACAATTATACATGACATGTGATGAAAAGGACTCAGTTCAGTGTATTCGCGTTCGTGTAGCGTTCGTAAACGCGTTCGAACAGTAAACAGAAGGTTCGCGTTCGTATAGCATTTGAGAACGCGTTCGAACGGGACCGGACCTGATGAAACAAATGCATGCGCGTTCGAGTAGCGTTCGTAAACGTGTTTGAACGGTAAACAGAAGGTTTGCGTTCGTATAGCATTTGATAACACATTCGAACGGGACCAGATAGAAAACATGCGTTCGTGCAGCGTTCTGAAACACGTTCGAATGGGGTTACAGTAGTGACCTCCAAAATACAGTAAAAAACATGACACATACATGAACGGATGAATAGATGACACCTAATAAATAATAACGGGCAGAAAGGCGCGGCAAAGTATCGTGGTAAAGGATTTTAACCCCTCGAAATAGAGGACCTTTAATCTGACTTACTAAGCCCATACGCAATGCAACATGATGCATGATTATGCAAGAAGATGACATACGAAGAAAAGCGAATAACGAAATGAAGGCGCGGCGAAATATCGTGGTAAAGGTTTTTTAACCCCTCGAAATGGAGGACCTTTAATCCAACTTACTAAGCCCATGCGCGTCACATCATAGTGCATATAAAAACAAAGTTAACAATATCGGACTTCGTATACCCGATTGAACATATCTCACATTCAACCGAATATACATCATCCGGCGCGGCAAAGCATCGTGGTAAAGGATTTTAACCTCTCAAAATAGAGGACATTTAATCGCACTTACTAAGCCCATGCGCAAACAACACAATACATATATAAAAAGTAAAGACAATGATATCGGACTTCGTGTATCCGATTGAACATATCTCACATCCAATCGAATATACATTATCCGGCGCGAAAAAGCATCGTGGTAAAGGATTTTAACCTCTCAAAATAGAGGACCTTTAATCGCACTTACTAAGCCCATGCGCTTTATCTCATCATAATGCATATAAAAATAAAGATAACAATATCAGACTTCGTATACCCGATTGAACATATCTTACATTCAACTGAATATACATCATCCGGCGCGGCAAAGCATCATGATAAAGGATTTTAACCTCTCAAAATAGAGGACCTTTAATTGCACTTACTAAGCCCATGCGCTTTATCTCGTCATTACATAAACAAATAGCATGCGGAAATCAAGTAGCGAATAATAAAAAAATCAAAACAACATAAAATGAAATATGCGTCGTATACTCAAGTGGTACGTGGAGTTGTATCCCGAGTATAGATCATACTACCGTCCATTCGGAATCGGCTATGAAATTTATGTCCTGGTTTCCATCCTATATACCACAAGAGGCGACACATTTTCCGTTTTACTCAAGGGCCACAACATACATCATTCCACAATACATGCATTTTCTATCTATTCAAGGGCCATAATCATGCATCAATAAATGACTCTCATGCGATAAAAATGAATAAAACAATTAAAAAGATAGATGGAAATAATAGGAAAAGTACCCTCAGGTCTAACCTTTTATGTCGACTTTCGGACTCGCGTTTCACGGCCGTCAGAAGGGCTATCACTCCGCAACTCTTCCGGTTCACTGGATTAACGTCTTAGCTCGCTGTTTTGCTATTTTGGTCGCTGTTTTCACTCCATTTTGCTGTTATTTTCTTTGTATTTTCTGGTCACTGTTCAGTTGTGTTAGTGGACTATTTTGACTCGATTTTGGGATTGTTTCTGGACTGTTTTAAGGCAGTTTTGGGTGCAGTTTTGGGGACTGTTTTTGTGTTGATTATCCTCGGTGTGGATAAAGGCTTTGTAGGCTGGTGGCTTACGTTTGTTCGTGGGGTTATTTGAGTGGTGTGGACTGTTTGTTTACGTGATGAAGGGGGTTGTGTGCGCGTGGACTGCAGTTTGGCTACGTGAAGGGGTGATGGCGTGAAGTAGGAGAGGATGCTTTGTTTGGTGAGTGGGAAGCAGTTTGTGGCTTATTTTAACGTGAAGGCTGGATTTTTGTTTGTTTGTGGGGGTGCTGAACGTGGGAGAGACTGGGCAGTGTGTGATCGTGGCGTGGACAGAGGCTGTAAGTGTAGTGGGCATTATAAGGGGCTTTATTTTTTTGCGCTAATATGGGTTATAGGTCTGCTTATGTTGGCTTATCAGAGGGGTTAGGTATCATTGAAAGGAGCTAGGCGTGAAGTGTTTGGTTGATGCGTGGAAGGCAGTGTGAGATCGTGGCGTTAAAGGCAAGATGAATGGAAGGTGGCGTGCGTGAGGAAGGTGATTCAACGTGTGTGTGCGTATTGAGGCTATGTGCTCGGCAGTGTTTTGTGGAAGGTGCAGGTTGCTTGTTCGTTGAGGGTTGTTGCGTGGAGGGCCTGGTTAAAGGTGTTGATCCGAAGCCAAGGGCGTGAGGGCCATGGAAATGGGCTGTTGATTAGGGTTTTATATGTTTGAGAGAGGAGAGAGATCAGAGGGTTGTTAGGGTTTCATTATTTGGTGAGGCCGTGAGAGAGAGTCCTAGGATTTAGACTTGTTGTTGCTTATATAGAGAGGGAGACGTGTGTTAGGGTTTTGTTTGTGGTTTATTTTCTTTTGTTTAGTCACTGCCGAGAGTGGAGTTGTTGGAGAGTAATAGGGTTGGTTTGAGTTATATTTTATAATGGTGCATTAGGGTTTGCATGGGTTTATGAATAAGGAAAGAAATCAACTTAATAAGGGAGGATTTTATTTAATTATTTAAGGAAAGAAATTATGTAATTTAGGAGGGGATTATTTAAATTAGGGGAGTGATTTGTTTATTTTAGGATTTGATTTATTTAATCTTGGTATTAGATTTAATTTAAATTTAATTTGTTTTTAATTTAATTTAAATTGGATTTAATTTGATTGGAATTTGATTTAAGTTTAACTTCAATTTAGTTGGTTTTAATTTAATTTTATTGGTTTTAATTTGTGACATGTATTTTAAATGTTTTAATTATTTTTTGGATTGGGCTTGGGTGAGATGGGCTTGGTGTAGTTTTGGGCCAAGACTAAGGGTGTATTTTAATAACGGAGGTCCAACAAGTGAGCCTGAAGCTAAACAAGCGACTAAAATCTAACAAAAATATCGGTTCCCTTCCGACGTCCGTTTCCCGCGACTTCCGCGACTTTAAAGGTAGTGTCTCCAAATGAGACTCATCATAGGGACTTATATGCAAAAATACAGTGCCTACATCACCCCATCAGGTTGGTCTACAGGTTCCCAGACTAAGTTGGAGTACATAGACTCCATCTCTAAGTTCATGGCTCTGAGCCATTCATCTTTATGAGAATCATCCATTGTACTACGATAGGTCAATGGATCATCCACATCATCATTAGATGCGACAACTTGTGCCTCTCCAACTCCAAGATAGTGATCAGATTTTCGTACAACCCTCCCACTACATCTAGGTGGTAGATCATTCTGATGAGCTTGCATCTGACGCTCAGATGTCGAATGTGCTATGTATTTGTCAACTGTCGTTGACGATGGTGTGCTAGTCGAACCAGCAAGTAACTCCTCGAGAAACACTTTACTTTGAGGCTTGACCTCCCTCATATAGTCCTCCTCTAGAAACATAGCATTTGTCGATACAAACACTTTGTTATCTTCAGAACTATTGAAGAATCCACCCCTAGTCTCTTAGGATAGCCTACAAATAGGCATACCTAAGAACGTGGCTCCAACATTGTAGTCTTATTCTTCAGTACATGTGCTGGACACCTCCATATGCGAAAATTTCGCAAACTAGGTTTACGACCAATCCACAACTCTAAGGGAGTCTTAGGAACAGACTTAGATGGAACTACATTAAGGATGTGCATTGCAGTTTGTAGTGAATATCCCCAGAACGAACTAGGTAGTGAGCTATAACTAAACATAGATCTCATCATATCTAGTTTGGTCTGATTTCTCCTCTCTGCAACACCATTTTATTGTGGTGTTCCAGGTGCTGTGAGCTGGGATACTATCTCATGCTCAACTAAGAATTCCTCGATATCTCTGTCAAGGTATTCTCCTCCACGATCTGATCGTAGAGTTTTGATTGTTTTACCTAACTGGTTCCCAACTTCAGCATGATACTCTTTGAACTTTTCAAAAGAATCTGACTTGTGCTGCATTAGATAAACATACCCATATCTAGAATAATCGTCAATAAATGTGACGAAGTATTCATAACCACCTCGGGCTCTTACATTTATCGATCCGAAAACGTTCGAATGTATTAGCTCAAGTGGTTGACTGGCTCTTATACCTTTTCTAGTAAAATGTCCCTTGGTCATTTTTCCTTCTAAATCAGATTCACAGACTAGTAAATTTCCGAGCTTTAACTGGTTTAAGGCTCCGTTCTTTATCAATCTGTCTATTCGGTCAAGGTTGATATGACCAAGTCTAAGATGCCACAGATATGTGTCATCGTGAGAAATCTTTTGGCGTTTAGTTTTAGGTTTCTCAACCTTAAACATTTTAGCGTTGAGCAGTGACCTATGTGATAATGGTCTTAACACATACAAGTTATTTTCTAAGTTTCCTGTGCATATGGTTAATCCATTTCTACCAATAATAACTAAATTTCTATTAAAAGAAACTGAATAACCATCATCCAAAAGTTTAGAAACAGAAATCAAATTCCTGTGAAAACCAAGAATGAATAACACATTGTTCAAATTTAAATAACTATTATTTGTAAAATTTAAACTAGAAACTAGCACTAATCTTGCTGAAACGACATCCATTGTCCCGACCCTTATTGTGTAGTCACATTCAGCAAGGTCCCTCCATGAGTCAAGTAGCTGCAAAGAAAAAACAAACATGGTTAGTGGCTCTAGAATCAACAATCCAAGTGGATTTATCATCCTCCACTAATAGAGTCTCAATAACGAGTAAATCATATTTACCTGTATCATTTTTCTCCTTCAGCTCAACAAGGTATTTAGGACAAGTCTTTTTCCAATGCCCGTTCTTGTAGCAGTGGAAACATTTTCCTTTGGGTTTGGCATCCTTGGAGCCTTTCTTGTTATTCTTCTTCATGGGCTTAGCCTTAGCCTTCCCAGTGCTATTCTTCTTCATCTTTGCAGATTTAGAAGACTCGGCAACATTTGCCTCAGCACCGGACTTATGAGGATCCACAAGCATAGACTCGTAGTGGGTGAGCTCATTAAGCAGCTGGGTCAAAGTAAAAGTCAACTTATTCATAACAATGTTGCTTTTAAACTGTAGGAAACTCTTCGGAAGAGTTTCCATAATCATGGTCACCTGGCTACGCTCGTCAATACGAGCTCCATGGGTTTCAGCAGTGTTGAGATAGGTCATCATCCGCAAGACGTGCTCTCGGACCGATGTCTCATCCTTCATCCTAGCAGTCATCGCTGAGACCATGGCCTCATGACATTGACGCTCCGAAGGCTGCCCGAACATGCCCTGCAATGACTCCATCATCTGAGATACTGAAGCCATAAGTTCATATTTTACAGCAAAAACCTCAAACATCCCTGCTAGCAAGTAGCATTAGGCTTTCTCATTAGCTGCGACCCATTTGTGGTAGGTATCGCGCACAGCTTGGCCAGTATTTCTGGCCGGATCGGGAGGACACTCCTCCGTTAGGATAAACTTTAGGTCTTCGCAGACCAAGATAGCTATCATGTTACTATTCCACTTAACATAATTTTCTCCCGTTAATTTTTCATTTGAGAGTATGGAAATAATTAGAGAAACCATGACTGAAAAATAAAATAAACATGCATTTAACATTCATTCATCGCATATTAAAATCATCAAATAATTTTGGCATAAAATTAAACATGATGCATGAACCACGGAAATCTATCATCCCACAAGTAAGTGCCGCCGTAGGGTAGGTCAAGTACTTGCATGATAGATCGAGACCATCTCAGTCGATGAATAAATTTATGGCAGCTAAATCATAACTCTTATTTACACTAGTACATTATTAGTGACCTAATCAATTTTAACTCTTAAAAATTGTATCACTAATTTCCATTAGTCTCTACTAATGTATTACTCAATTAAACTAATTTAATTAGAGTGGTATTAGTGACCTATTATATTTTAACTTTTAAAATACTAGAACACTAAAAGGTTTAAAATTTTAGAATCCTAAAAAGGTCAAGATTTATATTAAATTATTTAATTAATCTTAGTGCGTTATAAAATCCAATGGTACGTGGAATTATATCCCGAGTGCAGACCACATTACCGTCCATTCGAATTCGGCTATTGAATTTATGTCCGGGTTTCCACCTATATACCAATGGAATTTATTATACACTAATTAAGCCCAATATATTAGAATTCAAATTTTAAACCATAAAATCAATTAATCAAATTAATTATTTTCCATGCATATCATATTCTAATTTAAATATTTTAAAACACATAAAATCATATTCATGTCTATAATGATAATGCATCTAAAGCATGTTATGGCATATGAAATGCAAGAGTATGCACTCTAAGCTATATGACATGTTATTCAAACAATTCGAATTAAACATATATGTAACATAAAAAATATTTTGCATTGACCGGGCTCTTATTTTTTCCTATACTAATCTAATTAGTACAAAAAATACCCAAGGCATCTCTTGGTCTTCAAATCACGCTCCAAGGTGGTGTTGGCTCATTTTGCGACTCCGGTGCTCCAAATTACAACAATTGAAATTTTACATTGGAAAATAAAAATACAGCAATTGTAAACAATAGCCTTATGGCCTTATATTCCAAAAACAAAACCAATATTAAAATAAGAGCCAGAAAAATTTACGACCAATGCAAAATCCATTCATCACATGAAAAACAATAACCATTCATCATATGAATATTATTTTTTGCCTACTCATCTAAACATGCAAATAATTATTTATAACTCATATAAATATATTAAAAGCAGTAACTTTAAATGAAAAAAGAGAAGGGCTAAGAATACTTTTCAACCTTGCTCTCGATGTCAATTGTAGGAAACGCTTTCCTTGCGCAGTGGAAACAGTTTAGGCACACAGATCGGACTTGAAAAAATTTTATGCCCTTCCCTTTGAACTACCGAATGTTACTGCCACCACCAATGAAATTTCGCTTCGGTTTTAGACAAAATTCCAGCCCCGAAACAGCCCAGGAACAGTCCCCGAACAGCCCTGAATAGCCGGACAAAAACTGGATTGTTTTGGACTCAATTCGGGCCCAAAGCACTCAGAAACAGCCTCTGAAATGCGTGGACTAAGGCTGCATTTTGGTTCTGATTTTTTCACTTGAAAACAGCCCCAACACAGCCCCAAAACGCCACCAAATATTCCTAAAAAAATTTTGGATTAAACGAAACCAAATCAAGTTCCGTTTCACCAAGTATAGGGGCGGTAATGAGCAAAAATAATGCTCACTACCGTGAACAACAAGAATGAGATGAAGAGGATGATTTGTTCAACACCACAAAGTCTTCCGAACTATATCTCGTTACCAACAGAAACTTGTGTGGGCAAGACTCACAAAACAATCCCTAAACGATGTAGAGATTTAAACACACTTGATATTTATTTTTAATTTCTTCTTTTTCTTTCTTTTGGTTTGTCTCAAATTTTGAGAGAGAATGAAGAAGAAGAAGAAGAAGAAGAAGATGGAGGCTAGGGTTATAATGAAAGGCCTTTTCAAAAATAAATAAATAAATCGTCTTTTTATACCTAGCGTTATTTGTTTCCAAAACAAACAAAACCATTCCCCTTTTTCCAACTCCAAAATTCGGCCAAGGCATAGGAAAAATATTAATTTTGCAACTCCAATATTAACTTTCCATAAAGCCAATATATGTTACAAAAATAAATATTTAATTAACCTTTTGAAAGTCATAACTTCCAAAATAATACCAAGGGTTTCCAAAACCCAAAAATTGGAAATTCCAACTTTAAACTTATTAAATTATATCAAATATAATTTAATTTTATTCATTTTAATAATTATCATATAATTATTAAAACCATATATTAACTTTTCATATATAGTTCTAAGTGTGACAAAATAATATTATTAATCATATTAATAATATTTATACCTTTGTGAATATAATTGGACTATCCAATTATACTAAATCCGCTATAGTAAATCGAGCTAGCACGAGGACCAAATGGACCTACGGTTCCGAGCTCCAATAATCTCGAAATATTAATTAAGCTCTTAATTAAATATTCTGAATTATTAACTCCGGGTTATTCCACTAAAAACCCGAAGTTGCACTCTCGTTGCTGCAGATGATATATTAAGCCGAACCAAGTCGGTGTCCATCGATATAGTCACTACATACGAATTGACCCTTCACGAGTATCTCGTAATTAGAGTTGGGTCATAATATCTGTTATACCCCTCTAATTATTTATACCTTAAGTACCATTGATTCTCTAATGAACGATTTATTCATAACCATTATGAATTTTAATCTTTCTATTCGTAATAGAAAGACTTGAGCGCTCAAACCGTTCAAGTACCGAATCAACCCTTAAGAAAGATACTTCTCTACTTCTCGCAAGAAGGAGTGAACTCCATATCTATGTAAAATGTTCCCAGCTACACAACAGACTATGTCCCCAAAGTATGTAACTATTGGTCGGGACTGCTACACCAACCTCACCTTTGTTAATCAAAGGACATAGCCTGCCATGCAGGAGTTCGTATTACACTTAGGATTAAGATCAATCCATATATGACCATATAGTATATTGAAATGACTTTCTTTGTTTAACGGATGTTATAAGAATGTCATTTCCATCTGGATCCAGTCCTATATGATCACATCATATAAGGTGCCTTCATTCTCATGTCTCTACATGGACGATCCCGGATTAAGGTCGCCATACAAATATAGAATGGACCGAAGCTATAGATAAACCACAAATAAAGTACCTGTTTTGTTTGTTCTCTATGGACTATTTAAGATTACTAACTTCAGACTTAAATCCTCTTGTGTATGACATTCATACACTAAGTCTGAAGGCACATAAGTAATCTAGGTTATTCTAGATAATTTATAATATGCGAAAATTAAACGAATAATTTGATAAATGAATAATGCATCATTTTATTTCAAAACATATAAAACCGTTTACATAATTTGCAGCTCTAAGACATACATCCCAACAAGAAGGACTTCATGAGCTATCTGAAACACAAAAAGAAACAGATGCGTCTTGACGACCTTGGAGTTCGATTAAGGATCGAAGAGGATAACAAGAAGTCCGAGAAGGCCAACTACAAGACTATGGAGTCTAAGGCCAACATCATCGAGGGTGGAAAGGGTAGCAACAAGAGAAAGAACAGTGGAGCTGATTTTTCCCAAGCAAACAAGAAGTTCAAGGGGAAGTACTACATCTGTGGAAAAAATGGTCACATGGAAAATGACTGCAGAAAGAAAAAGTCTCAGGACAAAGACCAGAAAAGGAAAAATGAGACTCATGTCACTAAGGATGAGCAGCTAACTGATGAGATCTCAGAGATGAACCTCTCAGTAGTTTTAACAGAAGCCAAATTAGTTAGGAATCTGAGAGAATGGTGGGTAGACATTGGGGCTACTCGTCATTTCTGCGCTGATAGCTATATATTTTCCTCGTATCAGAAGGTCGATGGTGGTGATCATCTGACAATGGGAAACTCTTCTACCTATAGAGTGATTGGACAAGGCACAATGGTTTTGAAGATGACATCTGGGAAAGAGCTTACATTGAAGAATATTTTGCATGTTCCTGATATTCAGAAGAACTTGGTTTCAGGTTCACTCCTTAGTAAAAATATTTTCAGCTGTATTTGTTTCTGATAAGTTTGTACTGACCAAAAATGATGTCTATGTAGGAAAATGATACCTCACCGAGGGTCTTTTCAAGTTCAATGTAATGATTGTCAATAGACACGGTGCTAATAATAAAATTACATCGTCCGTTTATATTATTGAGTCATAAAATGTTTGGCATGAGAGGTTAGGACATGTTAATTATGATACAATTCATAAATTAATTAATTACATGGACCTAATACCTAAATTTACAAGTGATAACCAATATAATGTGAGGCATGTGTTGAAGCAAAAATGAATAGAGTATAATTCATTCATAGAACGAAGTTATGAACCCTTGAAACTTGTACATTTCGATGTGTGTGATATGAATATTGTGCAAATAAGAGGCGGTAAAAAATACTTTGTCACTTTTATTGATGACAACACAAGATTCTGTTATGTGTATCTACTTATGAGCAAAGATGAAGCTATTGAGAGCTTTATACAATATAAGAACGAAGTTGAAAATCAACTTGGCAAGAAAATCAAAAGAATCAGGAGTGATAGATGAGGTGAATATGTGTCACCATTTGGTGAATATTATTTCAATCATGGAATTATTCACGAAACTACTGGTCCTTATTCGCCTCAACAAAATTGGATTGCTAAACGCGAAAACCGAACGTTGAAATAAATGATGAATGCCATGTTGACAAGCTCTGGTTTACCCCAGAACTTGTGGGGGAAGCCTTACTTTCTGCCAACAACGTTCCGAACAAGCCACCTCACAAAAGATTGGACAAGACACCATATGAATTGTGAAAAAGTCACGTACCTTCCTGTAAATATATGAAAATATTACGGTGTCTCGCCAAAGTGATGGTTCATAAACCTAAGAAGGTTAGAATATGACACAAGAATGTTGATTGTATATTCATTGGATACGCTTACAACAGTAGTGCGTATCTATTCTTAGTACACAAGTCTGAAATTTATGACATCAATCCAAATATGATTATTGAGTCAAGGAATGCGACATTCTTTGAAGAGATATTTCCTTTTAAGGAAAGGCAAATAACATAGTCTCTCAAAAGAACTATTGATATTGTTAAAGACAATGATCAAGTTAACCAAGAATCTGATCAACATGAAAATATTGAGGAAAATGAACTTAGACGTATCAAAAGAGCTAGAACGTCTAAGTCATTTGGACCTGATTTTCTGACATACTTATTAGAAAATAAGCCTCAAAGCTATAAAGAAGCAATATCTTCGTCGGAGGCACCTTTATGGAAAGAGGCTATCAATTGTGAGATTGATTCCATCCTACAAAACCATACTTGGGAGTTGGTTGATCTTCCTCCAAGTTGTAAGCCACTGTGCTACAAATAGATTTTCAAACGGAAGATGAAATCAGATGGATCAATAGATAAGTACAAAGATAGACTTTTCATAAAAGGTTATAGAAAAAAGAAGGCCTTGACTACTTTGATACTTATTCACCAGTGACTCCTATCACATCAATAAGAATGCTCATAGCCATAACATCTATATTTGGTCTTGAAATACATCAAATGGATGTAAAGACGATATTCTTAAATGGTGAACTCGATGAAGAGATTTACATGGAACAACCAGAAGGTTTCAATGTTCCTGGATAAGAACAAAAGGTGTACAAACTTGTAAAATCCTAATACGGATTAAAACAAACACCTAAATAATGGCATGAAAATTTTGACAAAGAGATGTTGTCAAGTGGGTTCAAAATCAATGAGTCTGATAAGTGTGTATACACCAAATCAACTTAAAAAAGATATGTCATTGTATATCTCTACGTAGACGATTTGCTGATAATTGGTAGTAATCATGAAATGATACAGTCTACCAAGAAAGTATTGACTAGAAAATTTGATATGAAAGATTTAGGAGTAGTTGATTTGATCTTAGGAATTAAGATTTCCAGAACACCAGAGGGGTATATATTATCTCATACTATTATGTCGAGATGATACTTGAGAAATATAATAAAGGAAATTCGAATGTGGCTAGAACATTTGTAGACCTAACTCTTCATTTATCAAAGAATACTGGCTCTAGTATATCACAATTAGAGTATTCGAGAATCATCAGAAGTATGATGTATTTCACAAATTGCACATAACCTGATATCGCGCAAGCTGTAAACAGGCTTAGTAGATATACAAGCAATCCAGGAGATAACCACTGGAAAGCCATATTAAGAGTTTTGATGTATCTGAGAGAAACTTCAAAATATGGTCTGCATTACACGAGATATTCTGATGTTCTAGAGGGATACAGTGATGCTAACTGGATATCTGATACAATGGATTCCAAATCTACAAGTGGATTTATTTTCAGTTCACACTTGGTGCTGTAATCATGTCATGGAAATCCTCGAGACAAACATGTATTGTTCGATCTACTACGAAATCAGAGTTCATAGCATTGGAAAAAACAGCGGAAGAAGCGGAATAGTTTCGAAATTTCCTAGAGGATATCCCAAAATGGCCTAAACTAGTGCCACTGATAAGCATACATTGTAATAGTCAATCGGCTATTGGGAGAGCCCAAAATATAATGTATAATGGTAAGTCTCAACACATACGTCACAGACATAATATCATATTGTTGGACAATTATGACCCATAGCGTCACTATTTGTAAAAAAAAACATTGTGGTTTTTGTGCAAAATAACTATGTGACAAAGGAAATTGCAATTTTATCATTTTGTAATTAGATTACTTGAATATATATAAATGATAAAAGTCCTTATGATTAGTTCCGGATTAATAAGATATGAGACAATATCAATCCACAAAGGTTTAATCATTAAATATCCCTAGTCGTAGTATTATCAAGATTGGACATTGATAATGCAGAATAGACTAGTATTGCACTTGTACGTGTTATGGAAGCGTAACAGCATAGTTGTCAATATTTAAGTATTGGATACTTATGCAAGTGTGATTGGAGGTTGTGTTTACCGATGGTACGGGAACAGCTTCGCTCTAGATAGACCCCTCGGAATCTCATTGGTAGTATGACTATGTGTTTATGATAATCTGAATCAGGGTAGGTGTATTGGTCTTAACTGATACTTGCATCGCTAATACTTGCGAAAATCAATACGCTTTGGTTTTGGTCGTCCGGGGCTTTAACAGGTTCTGTGTACGCCTCTTCTGGGTTTATTGAGAATCGTAGTGCATTGGGTGTGATGTCAAGATAGAAGTATCACTTCAGTCATATGGAGATGATGATCACGCAGAGATACAGAACTAGTACTCTATTATGTTGCAACTATCGAGATAATATGACAAGGTCATGATTATCCGATTAAAGAGACTAGTTGCTAATGATCCGATATATGCTTCGTACGTGGCAGACATTATTCCGCCCCAGGCCTTGCATGTGACATCCGATACTGGATCGCAATACGTAATACTACGTCTACTACGCCTGACAAAGATTATATATTCCTTAATGAATATTTCTGGAGAATTGGGTAGGCACGGTGCTTTGCTAGAAGCCAACCATGTCTTGTAAATCAGTAAAAATATGGGACCAGATACGCACGTGTTCGGATAGTCTAACGACCGGATTTACTGCCAACGTATCCATGGATCTCATGGGTCGCTTCCCGAAGATTGACCGATGACGTTTGACTCGAACATAATTAATCTAGGATTAATTATGAGAGAGAGAGAAAATTAATCTATGATTAATTACGGTAAGAATTTATGTGGGATAAAATTCGATAAGAAGAGAGACAACGATTAATTTGGAATTAATCGATTAAATAATATATTCGATATATTAATTGAAATTAGATTTCGACGCGAAATTGAAATTGGATTTTAATTCGGGCGAACGAATTAATTTGGAATTAATTCGCGAGCGACTTTCGTAATAATTTTGCGAGGCGCTATTATTTAATTAAATTGGATTTAATTACGTAACGAAGGAAAATTCGTTTAATCGGATTAAGCGAACCGGAGCCCGAAGTGTATGGAGCAAGCCACTTGAATTTTGAATTAAACTGGGTCCCACCAACTTACATCACATGTCTATCAAGTGTCAACTTGAGTGATAGAAGTGGTTGGAGACATTAGATGCAATTTTTCTCTCCAACACTTTGCTTTTTGCTTTTGGTAAAGCATATACCAAAATTGAGTTTGACTTTTGGATATGTGTGGTAATTGTTTTAGAAACAAAAATTACCAAAAACACAAAATCCTCTATTTCTTTCTCCCTTGGCCGAGAACTTCAAGTTCTTCTCCATTGATTTTGTTTCAAAAATCAAAACTTGCTAGCACATAAAGGAGTCAACAAAGGTGATAGGGAAACAATCCCATTGAGTTTGGAATTCATTCATCAAGCTTGGAACTCAACCACACTTCTTCAAATGAGCAAAATTTTGAACTTTCCTACATCCAAGAAACCGATCAAGTGAGTTGAGTATTTTCCGCTATCTTACTTTGTGTATTCACATCTTTTATGCTTAAATAGATCCTTGGCATGTTCTTAGAGAACCCAACAATGGTATCATGAGCCAAATTAAGCATGAAATGGATTAGGATTCATAAACTTGAATTTGGTTATTTTTGCTTGGAGCATGATTTAATCAAATTGAGTGTTTGGATATGCTTAGATTATGATAGCTTAGAGTTATGCATGATTATTTTGGAGAAAAATTGATTAGAAATTTTTTTCCTAATTACCCTCGCTTGGCCGAAAGTTTGGACCCTTTGTAGCTCATGGTGATTTTGATTTTTTAGACCATTGGATGTGTTTAAAATGCATGAGATATATTGATTTGTGATTTAATTAGATTGAAATCAAAATTGATGATAAAATGCATGAAATGCGTGAGCTTAATGAGCATGTAATGACTTGATTTTGTTTCAATTGTGTTGGACATGAATTGAATATAATAATGCATGATTAATTAATTAAATTGGTGTTTTGAAAATGTTAATTTAACTAATTAATTATGGCTATACACTTTAATTAAATAAATTGTGATATTTGAAATATTGGAATTTAATTAATTAGGCTTTAATTTAGAATTGGGCTAAAATTGTTATATTTGGGCTTAATGGGCTTGGTTGGGCCAAGTTGGTTTAGGCCAAGTTGGTTTAGGAGAATTGGATTGGATCCAAATTGGGCCTAAAACCATTCCGTTAAGTTAAAATATAATAAATGGGCCTTTTAAATTTAATTGGGCCTATTGGGCCGAAATTAATTTTATGGCAAATAGGGTGATTCCTTTATTGGGCCTTGGCATTTGGGTTTGAGCCATATTGGCCAAAGCTCATGCCTTATGAATTAATTAAAAGCCCATTGGACTTTAATTAAATAAACATTGGGTGTTAATTGGTCTTTGAGACCCATTAAGATTAGATTTAGAATCTAAGTCGTAAAGGCACATTAATAAAGTATAATTATTTAATTTAGAATTAAATACGAATTAGTATTGAATACAAATTAAATTGGATTTAAAATTGTAGTTCGATATAATTCAAGAATACGCACTTTGAGTACTTATTCTTAAACGAGTTGGACTCGCGCAAATCAAATCGTTGTTTGAACATTGGATGATCACTTAATTCAAAGATTAATTAATTGGATTAGATTGATTGAATAACATGTTTTGTGTGAATACATGGATGTATTGTATGAATAATGTATATCGGATGGATATTAGATAGGTGAGGGCAATTTTGGAAATTATTGTAATAAATTTAGAATTTATTAAATTGGACCTGCGTGTCCAGCCTTTATCTCTTGACTCTTTGTAATTCTCTTCTCACCAATTCCCCTCAATGTAATGAGGTTTCTTTATTGTATTATGTAATTGGGTAGAAGTTAGAATAATGCTAGCTGGGGAGAGAAAAAGTAGTGGTTTGTTCTAGGAATAATTTGTTAAGTATCCATCAGCATATCATTATTATTAATTCGAGCCTTATTATGCTTTTAGAATGTATGCTTAAGGGTGTATGATGAGACCAAATCAAAGATAATAAATTGGTTGCCAATTTACGCGAAAAACCCTCAACAAAATACTAAGCATTTTTCCTTCCATTGAATGGTTCTTTCTCAAGATCCAAGATTGGCATTGGTTTGTTGGCCAAAGTCAAGATCAATGTCCATCGCGGATATGTTTGAACCACGAAAGCTTTGTTCCATATCGCATGTCTTGGGCAAGTTTTGATTTTTTGGCCAAAGTCAATGTCACTTCTTGTTCATCGACATGGATTACGAAGTTTTCCAATGTCAATGGGTCCCGCTTAACTGGAATCATTAAGCTTGTTGAGCCAAAGTCAAGGCTTAGTTGATTCAGAGGAAAAGGTTAGGAAAATATATTGGATATATTGGCATATATATTGTATATATATTTCGGACTTGGAGGACCACCTACCGGATCTAGGAATTGGATGAGATCCAATTGATCTTAGAGATCTACCTAGTTAAATATCATACAGCTTGTTGGCCAAAGTCAAGGTTGTGTGTTATTTAATAGGATCCTAGCCAACTAGGAAACTAGGTTTCCCGAGTACTCAACAGAGGGTTGAGGATCGCCAAAAAATAGTGGGAGGCTAGCGAATTTGCAATTTCGTTCAAAAACTTGCCAATACGCGCTTTCAAATTATTTCGCCATTTTATGTATTTATTAGTTGGACAAATATTTTATTATTTTCTTGTAACAGTTGGACTGTACCCAAAAATCGTTAATTGAATAGTTAGACTATTGCAATTAAGATAGCGGGAAAGATCAACGTTAGAGACATTATCATGGGCAAAAATGTCTTTAATGGTGCAAACTTTCCTGACTGGGATTTGAACCTCATGATTGTTCTGGGGGCCGAGAAGATGCTCTATACGATAGAGAGACCTCTAGGGCCTAAGCCCGGAATTGACCAGCCGCTTGAGCTTGAGCTTTGGAAGACTCATAGCGATGACAACTCAACTGCTCAATATGTCATGCTCGCTGCAATGACCCCTCAATTTCGTCGCCAGAACAAGGGATTGGATCCCTATACTATGATGGCAAAATTGAAGGACCTTCATCGATCTAACCTTAGATCGCAAATATATGAATTACAGAAGAAGCTCTTTCGCTATCGAATGTCAGAGGGTACATCTGTCGAGCACCATGTGTCGCAGATGATTACTGACATCGAACAACTGGGTCAGCTAGGCATAATCTTTGAGGCTGAGACTTCTATAGATTTGATCTTGCAGTCTCTTCCTGACAGCTGGAGCGGGATCATCATGAACTACAATATGATGAACCAAGACCATACTCTTGGAGAGTTGATGGCAATGATGCGTGAAGTAGAAAAAAGAGCTATTGAAGGGCAAAATGCGCGAGGTGCAATTCGCTTCAACATCTCAGTCTGCCAAGGCTTGGCCAAAGACTACCAAAGGTGTAAAGAAGAAGAAGAAGAAGGGCAAGGCCAAATCATCAAAGTCTTCTGGGAAGGCTAAGGACAAATCCCAAGATGTCTGCCTACAGTGTGGTAAACAGGGTCACTGGAAGCGTGACTGCCGTGAGTACAAGGCACACATGAAGGAAATCAAAGCGGGCAAGGCACCGGCTTCAGGTATGTTTGTTATAGAAATAAACATGTCTACTTCTAGTTTTAAAAATTGGATTTTTGATTCTAGTTGTGGTACTCTGACCGGCGTAAACACACACGTATAACGCAAGCGTACGTATCGTTCAAGTAGTATAAAAAGTATCGATCCCACGAGGACTTAATATCTAAAATATTAATTTTATGAAGTCAAATGATTACTAGTATCGAACGGATTGATTGATTGATTTGAAATGGTGACGATTCTAAATTTAAAAACAAGTAAATAAGATTGTTGAAAGTAGGTTTTAAGAAAATTCAATATTAAAAACTATCTAGGGTTGTGATTTCTTTTAATATCATTTTAAAGATGAAGTGGTTATCTTAAAGTTGGGTAATATATTGATTTATTAACTTGGAACACTAAATTATGTAAAAGCCTATTCCAATGGTCAATTACAAATACCTAGTATAATCCAATTGAACCATATGTCTATGTCAACCAAATTACCTAGATTCATTAAGATTAAGTTCCAATTAAGGCTACCCCCGCCCGACAGGTATATTCATATCCTGTAAGGAAATCTATTAAAGGGTTATCTATCCTCATGGAAGATCGTGGGCTATTGAGTCTAAGGTCTTAAACTTAAAATCCCTATGTCTAGTTCATTTTAAGTTTACCTGATCAATTTTATTAATGGCCAGTTAATTAAAAAGCATTAAGATTAAGACTCAATAAATAAATCTTTATATTACCCAAATTATAATCTAACCCCTTATAAAACGGTGATATTAAAAGTCATCACAACCCCAGATAACTAATTTAGTTACAACACTTAACTATGGCTAGTAAAAACTTGAAAATAAAAGACATGAAGTAAAAATGCGGTAAAGTAAATACTGAAAAGTAAATTACAATAAAATAAAATGCTAAGGTAAAAGGAATTACTTTTACTACTACTAATTTAGATATCTCCCATAAAATAATATATAAACTTGTGATAATATTACCAACCGACCAATCTGGCGGTATCCCGATTAAGTCAAATTAAGTTCAACCAGCCATTAAGGCGGTAATGTTTGTCCATAAACCAGCCATAAAGGCGGAACCAAAATTAAATTACCAACCGACCAATCTGGCGGTATCATTGATTAGTCAGGTTTAAACCAGATTAAAATTAAATTATCAACCGACCAATATAGCGGTATCCTTTTTAAGTCAAATTTTAAATAGTGAATATATTATTTTTAAGGGAGATTAATCTAAATAGAAATAGTAAAAGAATTACCTTTCACCCTAGCTGGGGAAGTTACCTCCTCATGGTGAATAGTAAAAACTGTAAAAAGTAAAGAAAGTAAATTACTATTATTACAAAAAGTAATTAAAATTTAATTACAAAACTTAAATTAAAGACACTAGAGAGAGAAACTCCCTATTTACATCAAAGAAGGGAGAGAGAATGGTACATCTAAAACTGAAATTTGAAGCTCTATTTATAGGCCTCGGTGGGGTTCCAGCGTCGCGACGCCAGGGCCTTTGGCGTCGCTACGCTAGCTTTTGTCGACGTGGCATGCTCTGGTTCGTCGGTTTGAAGATTTTGGATAAGCTGATAAGGTGACACGTGGCGAGGTGGTTAGGCTTCAATTATTGTGACACGTGGCGGCTTCTGATTGGTCGATGAGATTCTTATCCGCCACGTGTCAGATAAGGATTAGATACTCAATGATTGATGGTGACGTGGCAACACGTGGGAAAGAGACTGTCGGCACCGTAGGATTGCGACACGTGACACTTCCTGATTGGCTGATGATGACGTGGCGGTGAGGTGGTAGTTTGACTTGGTCAACCTGGTGATGTGGCTGATGACGTGGTTGATGACGTGGAGTGACACGTGGCACACGTGGCGATGGCGACTGTCGGCACCGTAGGATGCTGACACGTGGCACGGCGCATGTTAGCAGATCGGCTGTGATGGTGACACGTGGCACGACGCACGTTAGCACTGTTTGGCGCACGTTAGGCGTCGCGACGCTGAAGGTCTTGGAGTCGCAAAGCGGGAATTTACCAAAATGCCCTTTTCGTCCAATTTTCACTATTTTGGCCCAAATTACCTCCAGAATGTCCTGAAACTTTATTTATCTACAAAATAACACAAAACACATCAAAATATTCACAAAACTCAAGAAACTATACAAAATATTAGGTTAAATGAGTGGGAAATAGTGATAGATTTATCACTCATCACACCCCCAAACCTAACATTTTGCTAGTCCTCGAGCAAAACATAAAAGAACATAAATAAATTAACTAAGCCACTTTCGTAGGGATCACGGTTGCATTTAACGTATGCAACAAGCCTTTAAACCCATAGGTGTCCCTAGTTGACGAGTTGTAGTCTCGTGAGGGTTTACAGCAATGATACCCACAAACATTTTACAAAAGTAAAAAGGTAGTAAAACTAATGCACACAAAAGCAAAAAGACAAGAGAAAATAGAATAAAGAAGTTAGTGACTAATCAGGTGAAACTTCTACTCCAAGTCAATAGTTGTTTTGTTTCATTCTAAATTACCGAATAAGTAAATTCTCCGATTATTTTTACCATTCTCCATATACACAGTCGACAAAATATTAATCAACTCATTTTTACCCACAACAGTCATAAGTGCAGTTGATAAGAGAGTAATATTTTTGTCCTAAAGTTCTATCAGATTTCACACCTTTTTGTAGCAATGGAATAATTTTTATGATTTTTCAGATTTTTTCTTTGATTTTTCTCTATTTTTTATTTATATACAATATCTTCCATCTTGTAGCGAGTGTTGGGTCGGTGGCTCCCAAACCAGTTGGCTTTAGGGCACCAGGTGTTAAGACACCCCTACGAACTTAATTACTCAGACTTCAGATATATATATTTGCAGCATCTTTGATCTATGTAACGAGCTTTGGGCCAGTGACTCCCAAACCAGTTGGTTTTAGGGCATTAGGTGTTAAAACACCCTTACAGACTTAATAACTCGGATCTTAGACGTTTTTTTTTTTTTTTTTTTACTTCATTGCTTTTTGAGATGCTTCCTATAATTAAACTAGAGCACTGAATATTACAAACTTTTCAATTTTAGCTCATGTCCGTATGTTACTATATATGTTGATAATGCCTGTCAACTGAGCATATGAAGATCCATTTTAGTCCGTTTTATGGAGAATTTCACAATTAAATCATTCAAAAGGAAATAAACAAAAACTAACTTATTTAGAAAATAGGCTTGAGATACGTCTCAGGAGTGGAAACTCCTTACTCAGCTATCTCTACCAATTTCACCTTTTTAGTCAAAATAAAAACACAAAAAACACAAAATATTTTTGTAATTTTTGAAAAATTTTCAATTTTTTTGTATTTTTCGAAAAAAATTTGGACTAAAAATAAAAAAACACAACTAAAAACAAGGTACTGATTAACTAATTCCCTCCCCCAAACCTAAATGAGACACTGTCCCCAATGTCTTAAAAAGTAGAAGAAGAGTTTAGAAAATAATACCTGGTTAGCTGAAATTCTACAGGAAATTAAAGGTTAAGATCTAGATTAATCCTACGCCTCTTACCACGATCGTCCTCAGACCAATTTATCTTTGAAAGAATAGGTCAACTCGTGGTTCATAGGTTATGAGTTGGTCTATTAGATCCGGAGCAGTTCTGGCAGTAAAGAGGAGTTCTTTTAAAGGTTTTGACACAAACCCATTTCTCCGAGCATCATCAAGAAACACACAAATAAAATCATAAAATCCATCAACGTTGAGCATTCCAATTGGTTTCTGGTGTATGTTCAGGTTCGCCCAAGATAGTACTATAAAAATTTCCTCCAATGTGCCCAAGCCACCTGGCAAAGCAATAAAAGCATCAACACGGTTAATCATTTCTACCAAACGTTCAAACATACATGGCACGATCAGTTCCTCTCTGTTTGATGGTTCAATAAGATTTTCCTCTGCCAAGGGTTTTGGGATGATTCCCAAAACGTGACTGCCTCCTTCTTGTACAGCCTTTGAAACGATCCCCATAAGTCCAAGATTTCATCCGCCATATATTAAGTGCATATTTCTTGCAGCTAAGACTCGACCCAATTCATGTGCTGCTTCTATGTATTGTGGTTTAGTACCAACACTACTACCGCAAAACACACATATATTTTCAACTTGTCTTCATGAAGTGGCTTCCATATTTTACTCTGGATGTCTTCAAAAGTGCAATGATGAGTTGAATTTATAACACCTGAAAAGGTGAGTAAAATAATAGCACTAGTACCTGCCAAATGACAATTATAGTTAAACAAATCGTGATAGTCAAAAAGGTCTGGATCCTGTCGGAAAAAATAAAAGAAAACAACAAAACAAATTACAATTATTAGAAAAGACAAAGAGATAATATTTACAAGAAAAGTAACGGCTTGATCGACGTCTATGCGTCAGGGACAAGCTTCCCATCCAATTTTCTTATAAACTGGCAAACAGGGTCTTTTTGAGTCAGATTCCCGAGACTTAACAGTTGTCTTTCTTTTTGAAATTGTGTATGTAATTTGCGAATGGCTATGTGAACATATCCACTGGGATGCGTCTCAAGAGTCGAAGATATATTATCTAAAGACTCTTTACTCAAGCCATCCCTAATGAATTTAATTTTATCTCGCGATTATCAGACACCATTCCTAAAGAACGACAACGAGTATTGCAATTCCATCGTGCACATTTGTAACAAACACCCATTTGATTAGCTCTACGTTTCTTTGCATATGTGCTTTTTCCAAAACCAGGCAGATGTGAAATAAAAGAGTCAGAAGACTCACCTGCCAATCGACCCGTGCTTCAATTACCCAACGAATATCATTAGGAACACCATGGATTGTCAGTAACCTCATCCGTTCCAAGCGAGCTTTGTAGACTTTCATCAGAGATTTTTGAGGGAGAGAAGGAAATTGCTTGTGAAGATTTGCGAGAGCTTCTTCCATCTTGAAATGACTTAATCTGCAAAAACTAAACACACAAAATTAAATCACACCAAATCACAATATATACACAAATTGCATGGGTTGCCTCCCTGCAAGCGCTAAGTTTAAAGTCGTCAGCCAGACTTGACTTCTCGAACGTTAAGCTGGATCTGAAAGTGTAACACTTTCTTTTTATCGCTCAAATGATTCTCCCCAGTAGTGCTTGACACGCTGACTGTTAACCTTGAATGTGTTGTTGGTATTGGGATCCAGTAACTCAATAGCTCCATATGGTAAAACCTGAGTGATCACAAATGGTCCAGACCACCTAGATTTCAACTTTCCAGGGAAAAGTTTCAACCTTGAGTTGTACAACAACACATGCTGCCTTGGTTCCAACTTTATGTGCACTATTTTTCGGTCATGCCATTTCTTGGTCTTTTCCTTGTACAATTTGGCATTCTCATAAGCCTGTAAACGAAATTCCTCCAATTCATTGAGTTGGTGAAGTCTTTTCTCTCATGCAGCTTGTGAATCAAAATTCAACTTCTTCAGTGCCCAGTATGCCTTGTGCTCAAGCTCAACTGGTAGATGGCATGCTTTCCCAAACACCAATTGATATGGGGACATACCAATGGGTGTCTTGTAAGCTGTCTTGTAGGCCCATAATGCATCATCTAGTTTTGTTGACCAGTCTCTCCTTGTTGATCCAACGGTTCTTTCTAGGATTCTTTTGATTTCTCTGTTTGAAACCTCAACCTTTCCATTTGACTGTGGATGGTAAGCTGTGGCAACCTTGTGAGTAACTCCGTATTTGGATAGGAGTGCATCGAAGTATCTGTTGCAGAAATGAGAGCCACCATCGCTGATAATTGCCCGAGGTGTTCCAAACCGAGTGAAAATATTCTTTTTCAGGAATTTGATCACGACTTTTGAATCATTGGATGGCAGTGCAATTGCTTCGACCCATTTGGAGACGTAATCTACAGCAACCAGGATGTACAGGTTTCCGAATGATGGAACAAAGGGTCCCATGAAATCAATACCCTATACATCGAATATTTCCACTTCTAGAATGTTTTGCAACGGTCCTTCATTTTTCCTGGAAATATTTCCCATTCTCTGGCACCTGTCACATTGAAAAGCAAAAAAGATAAGCATCTTTAAAAGAGTGGGCCAGAACAAACCTGATTGTAGGACTTTGGCTGCAGTTTTGTTTTCGCTGAAGTGTCCTCCATATGGTGATGAATGACAGTGCTGCAAAATACTGTTGATTTCCTCATGTGGAACACATCGTCTCAGTAGTTGATCAGCACAGCATCCCATACATAGTGCTTGACTTCTTTGAAGAACTTCTTTTGTTGCTGAGTTGTCCATTCCAACGACCATTTTCCTGACACAATGTAGTTGACATAGTCAGCATACCAAGGGACTTCCTGTTGTTTTATGGCAAAAAGTTATTCATCTGGAAAAGTTTATTTGATTGATAGATCTTTATCAGCTGTTTCTCCATTCTCGAGCCTCGATAGATGATCTGCCACCTGATTCTCTGTTCCTTTCCTGTCTCTAATCTCCACGTCGAATTCTTGCAGAAGAAGTATCCAACGGATCAATCTGGGTTTTGCATCTTTCTTTGTGATCAGATATTTGATTGCTAAATGATCTGTGTAGACCACCACTTTGGGACCTAGAACGGAATTTGTCAAAAGCGTACACAACTGCGAGCAACTCCTTTGCGGTGGTTGTGTAGTTGAGTTGAGCTTCATTCAAAGTTCTGCTGGAGTAGTAAATGGTGTGGAAAATCTTTGCTTTACGTTGTCCCAAAACTGCACCTACAGAAAAATCACTAGCATCGCACATAACTTCAAATGGAAGGGTCCAGTCTGGTGCTACAATGATGGGGGCGGATACCAGCTTCTGTTTTAAGATTTCAAAAGCTTTCTGGCATTCTTTGGTGAAGTTGAAAGGCACATCCTTCTCCAGAAGATTGCAAAGAGGTTTTGCAATTTTGGAAAAGTCTTTGATAAATCTCCTGTAAAAACCTGCATGTCCAAGAAAACTTCGAATACCTTTAACTGATGTTGGTGGAGGTAGTTTTTCAATTGTCTCTATTTTTGCTTTGTCTACCTTAATCCCCTTTTGTGAGATCCGGTGTCCAAGAACAATGCCTTCTTGCACCATGAAGTGGCATTTCTCCCAGTTGAGTACCAGGTTTGTATCTTCACACCTTTGTAACACATGTTCCAAATTTTGAAAACAATGTCAAAGAATCTCCAAATACATAAAAGTCATCCATGAAAACCTCCATACTCTGCTCTAGCTGTCTGAGAATATGGCCATCATGCAACGCTGAAATGTGGCAGGGGCATTACATAATCCAATGGCATCCTGCGGAAAGCAAAAGTACCATAGGGACATGTAAAGGTAGTTTTCTCCTGGTCTTCTGGTGCGCTGGATGGCAATCTGATTGTACCCTGAATATCCGTCCAGAAAGCAATAGAACTCATGTCCTGCCAGTCTGTCTAACATCTGGTCAATGAATGGTAGCGGAAAATGGTCCTTCTCGTGGCTTTGTTCAGTTTCCTATAGTCCATGCATACTCTCCATCCAGTCACTGTTCTTGTTGGAATTAGCTCATTCTTTTCATTGGTAATCACAATAATTCCTCCTTTCTTTGGTACCCATTGCATAGGACTCACCCAACTGCTATCTGAGATGGGGTTAAATGATGCCAGCATCCAACCATTTGATGATTTCTTTCTTCACGACTTCCTTAATGATTGGATTGAGTCTCCGTTGATGCTCCACTATGGGTTTGTACTCATCGTTCATCAGGATCTTGTGCATGCAAAATGATGGACTAATGCCTCGAATGTCTGCTATAGTCCAGCCAATGGCTTTTTTGTGCTCTCGTAACACTCTCAGCAACTTTTCTTCTTGCTCCAATGTTAGTGAAGAAGAAATAATAACAGGTAATTCAGAGAGTTTCCAAGAAATGCATACCTGAGATGGCTCAGAAGTAACTTCAGCTCCAGTTGTGGTGGTTTTCAGTCGAAGGCTTGATTCGATCTTTCTTTGGCAGTTCCAAACTTTCAACTGGTGGTGTTGCTTTGAATCGGAATGGTTTGTCAAGGTAGTTGATACATTCCAGGATTTCAGCATCTAGTTCGATGTCAGTCATGTTGGTGATGCAAACTTCAAGTGTATCTGTGGGATTTGGCTCAGTATTTTGAACGATACTTTCAAAAACATCAACTCTGAAGCATTCTTCTTCCTTTTCATCACTCAGGAATTTCATAGCTTTGAAAACATTAAAGGTCACTTCTTGGTCATGCACTTTCATGGTCAGTTCTCCTTTTTGCACATCAATCACAGTTTTACCTGTAGCCAAGAATAGTCTCCCAAGAATGATAGGTATTTCTTTGTCTTCTTCCATGTCAAGGATGATGAAATCTGCTGGAAGAATTAGTTGTCTACTTTCACCAGCACATATTCAACAACACCTATTGGAAATGCGAGTTTCGGTCAGCAAGTTGGAATGAAACTGAGGTAGGCATTGCTTCTCCAATCTGCAATTTCCTGTAAATAGAAAAATGGCATCAAGTTAACACTAGCACCTAAATCACATAAAGCCTTACCGATTAATGTTCTCCAATGGTGCATGGAACTGTGAAACTGCCAGGATCTTTCAACTTCGGGGAAGTTTCCTCTGAATAATGGCGCTGCATTCTTCCGTTAATGCTACTATTCGTAGTCTCCCAATCTCCGTTTTCGTGAAAGAATGTCTTTCATGAATTTGACATAACTGGGCATTTCTTCCAAGGCTTCTGCAAATGGGATGTTGATGTGCAGCTTTTTGAAAACCTCCAGGAATCGAGCAAACTGCTTGTCTAGTTTGTTTTTCTGAAGACGCTGAGGAAAAGGTGGAGGTAGAGTGATCTGTTCTTTTTCCTTTGCTTCTTTTTCCTCCACTGTTGTTTATCTTCTTTTGGAACTTCTTCTTGGGACATCTTGATTCCAACATCTTTGTTGATTTCAGTACCGCTTTTCAAAGTAATGGCTTGACATTGCTCATTCCCTCGGTTCCTTGGATTGGGTTCTGTGTTGCTGGGAAGATTACCTGGTGGTCTATAACTCTGAGCATTGGCCAGTTGTCCGATTTGATTCTCCAGTGCTTTGATGGAAGCTGATTGGCTCTGAAAGATGGCATCGTATTTTTTTTAACTGAGCCAGCACTTCTGCTATTCCTGGTTCATTTGCCTGCTCTTGGCCTTTGTTCTGTTGCTGGAATCCAGGTGGTGGATAGTTCCGTTGTTGGCCTGAATTGTTGCTCCGTGAAAAATTAGGATGATTCCTCCACCCTGAGTTGTAGGTGTTGGAATAAGGATTGTTCCCATGTTTGTTGAAATTTTTGACAAAATTCACCGTTTCTTCAAGTTGGTTCGACTCTGGTGTTCCTCCATATGGTGAACTTGTGGATCCAGTGGTAAGAGTCTCCATAAATTTGCATATCTGATCTAGCTTGGGTTGTTGACTGTATTGTATTGGCTCCACTTTCATAAATTCATGCAATTCTTTGGATCATACTCCTTTCTGTTGGCCACAAAGAATTGTTGTTGGCCATTTCTTGATTAGTTCCCAGACTTAATCTTCTCCTTTTGCCATTAAAGCTCCTCCAGCAGCAGCATCGATTGTGGTTCTCATTATTCCAGAAAGTCCATTATAGAATGTTTGGACTTGAAGCCATTTTGGAATCTCATGGTGAGGACATTTCCGGAGTAAATCCTTGTACCTTTCCCAAGCTTTGTAGAGGGATTCTGAATCTTGTTGTACAAAGGATGTGACGTCATTCCTTAGTTTTCTGGTTCTGGCTGGTGGAAAGTACTTTGCAAGAAATTTGGTGGCTAAAGTGTTCCAAGTTGTGATGGAACCTGCTGGTAGTGAATGTAGCCAAGCTTTAGATCTGTCCTTCAAGGAGTATGGGAAAACACGCAGTCTCATTGCTTCTTCAGCTTCTCGGTTGTAATTGAAAGTGCCGCAAACTTCTAGGAAGTTGCTGATGTGGGCATTGGGATCTTCAGTTGCATTCCCCCCAAACTGAACTGACTGCTGAATCATCTGAATGCATGTTTTGATGTCACCTGCATTTGCTGGTAAGAGAGGGAGTATAATGCAAGAAATGAGTCTGTCAATCACCGGAATGGTTCTGTCTCGAATGGGAATTGGTGGTGCAACCTCCAAAGGTTCAGGTTCCATGTTGACTAAAGCTTCTTGGCCTTCTCGTCTTTCCCTTCTCAACTGTCTGATGGTTCTTTCAATTTCTGGGTCAAGCGGTCGTAGTTCAAAACTTCTGGTTCGTCTCATGAAGTTTCTGAAAACCTGAAACACAAGAAAACAAAAACAATAAGTAAAAAGAAATTAGATACAAGTAAAGTATCTAACCTCTAAACTAAAGTAAAAGATAAATAAGTCCCCGGAACAGGCGCCAAAAACTTGACCGGTAAAACACACGTATAACGCAAGCGTACATATCGTTCAAGTAGTATAAAAGTATCAATCCCACGAGGACTTAATATCTAAACTATTAATTTATGATTCAAATGATTACTAGTATCTAACGGATTGATTGATTGATTTGAAATGGTGACGATTCTAAATTTAAAAACAAGTAAATAAGATTGTTGAAAGTAGGTTTTAAGAAAATTCAATATAAAAACTATCTAGGGTTGTGATTTCTTTTAATATCATTTTAAAGATGAAGTGGTTATCTTAAAGTTGGGTAATATATTGATTTATTAACTTGGAACACTAAATTATGTAAAAGCCTCTTCCGTTGGTCAATTACAAATACCTAGTATAATCCAATTGAACCATATGTCTATGTCAACCAAATTACCTAGATTCATTAAGATTAAGTTCCAATTAAGGCTACCCCCGCCCGACAGGTATATTCCTATCCTGTAAGGAAATGTATAAAGGGTTATCTATCCTCAAGGAAGATCGTGGGCTATTGAGTCTAGGTCTTAAACTTAAAATCCATATGTCTATTCATTTTAAGTTTACCTGATCAATTTTATTAATGGCCAGATAATTAAAAAGCATTAAGATTAAGAATCAATAAATAAATCTTTATATTACCCAAATTATAATCTAACCCCTTATAAAACGGTGATATTAAAAGCCATCACAACCCCAGATAACTAATTTAGTAAAACACATAACTAGGGCTAGTAAAAACTTGAAAATA
>SKCR01008864.1:0-136445 GCA_019454045.1 Zanthoxylum bungeanum | reverse complement strand
TCGAATCTTTTGATACAGATGCATATCTGGTCTATGCTGCTAAGATCTATGGTCACTTTATCTGGGATGCGCCATGATCAGACATGTGCGATCCAGGTTATGACTGTCATCTTCTTGATGATAGTGAGGATGATAAAGATCTCCTCAAGAGGAGGAGAAGAAAGAAGTCTAAAAAGCCAAAGTCTCCATGCAAATCGGACAGATCGTGACGAGATGATTCAGAAAACAATCCTACAGTTGGCATCCACAAAGAAATGGAAAAGAATGAACCTCAACCTTCGAGGTTCATAGAAGAGAGAGAAAAAGATGAGATCGTGCTCAAAGATAGATCTGGACAGATCATAAAACGCATTCCTCTCATCGGTTGTCTCCCGAAGAAAACTTGGGCTCCCAAGTCTCTCCTTCAAATGCAACCTTGCATGATGTTTCAGCCATCAACATCTTTTTATCAGGAGCAGTTCCCACCACTCGAGAAGACTGTTGATCCTCAAACTAAGGTTGTTTTTAGACCTTATGTTCAACCAACTACAGTTACACCCAGTGGTCAGGTGGAAGAACCTAGGCAACATGAAGTTGTGCTAAACTGGCATACGCATAATGCTAGATAGACCCGGCTATCAGTCCGGTTCGGTTCCGAATCAGAACCGAAACCAGAACTGAACCGACCGTTTCCGGTTGGAACCAGATTTTTTTAATTTTTTCAAATTTTAATAAATATTTTTTAAAAAATATGAGAGAAAAATTTATTTAAAATTACGAATTTATATTACATTAAATTACAAATAAAATTCTTAACTACATAGAATTATAAAATTATTAAATTGAAGAGCTTGAAGTTAAATTTTTAAAAACTTAGGTTGGCTATGTATCCTTCAGGGGTGAGAGGAATCAAAGCTCACGTAGTTCCATTACAATTTTAAAATAGTTCTCCATTTAAATTTACAATTATTTACTAGTTGATCATTCATCATCAATCATCATTATCAGTTCATGTTGATCCTTCAGCTCCCGTTCCGCTTGCAGTTGCAGATGCATTATCGACAAGTCTTCAAAGTCATCAGGGATATCTTTTTGTTGCCTCAAATCAGCTCAGGTTCAATCATCCACATATGTTGTTCTTTCTAAAGTGGTTGGATGTAATGAAGACTGTCTCGCTTCCAATATATTACCTCCCATGCTGAAAGCTTGCTCAACCGCAACGGTGGGAACATGTGCTGCTAGTAACTCTTTAGCAATAATTGATAATACAGGATATACATTTTGATGTCGGTTCCACCAGTCAAGGATTTGAAAATTTTTACTCACTAAACTTTCAGTAGAAAACTCGAAATTAGTAGATAAATAATTATCTAATTTCGGGTTGTTAGTCGTGTTATCCCTATGTTTTTTTATTTCATTGTAGTAACCAACGATCACCTACGCTAAGTCTTATTTGTATTACGAGTTTGCTACTATTAGATTGTCCAACTGATTGCGAGTTATATCTTCTAACATAATCATTAAATAATTCTATTAAATTAAATTTTATTTTATCTATTATTGCTGTAATATCAATTTCATATATTATTTCTAAATATCCATAGTAAGCTTGCAATGCACTATTCAAACCTTCTAATTTAAATCTAGGTTAAAAAATCACGACAATAAGATAAAGTAATGAAATATCTCTAAAATAATTCAACCATTTTCGTTTCATAACAACAATAGCTTCAAGCAAAATAATATCATTAGGATCAGAACTTTCAACATGCTCATATAGAGTACTAACAATATTCAAACTTTCAACAAGAAAAAAATATATTGTAGGATAATAAACTCTGCTAAAAACATTTGTAGCATCATTAAAAAATTTTAAAAATTTTTCACGAATATCTCATTGACTAGGAAAAAGTGTGATATATTGAACATGTTGAGAAAAAAACTACATAATGCATCTTTGTATTGGAAAGCTTGACATAAAAGAAAATAAATTGAATTCCAACGTATTGGAATATCTCGTGAAAATTTATCTCTTTAATACCATTTAATTTACAAAACTTAGCTCATTCTCTCCTAATTTGAGAATATGATCAAATACAATTAAGTTCATTCTTAATAGGATCAATGAAAGATGTTAAACTAGTCAGACGATCTTGAACACATAAATTAAGGACATGGCATGTGCAACTAACATGAAAAAATTGACCCCCAATTTTGGTTGGCATATATCTATGCAGTATTTACAGATGCATTATCAAAATCAATTGTTAAAATTGTACCTAGCAAATCATATTCATCAAAAATTACTTTCATCATTCTATAAATATTTTGTACAGTATGTTGTTCATCAAAAACTTTAAATGCAATAAGTCATTTTTGCATGTTCCATGATGCATCAATACAATGACAAGTCACACCCATGTATGAGTGTGTTCGCCAATGGTCACTATAAATATCAGAACAAATAAAAAGACGATTATTAATATCTGTAGGCACTGCATTTTTGCATATAAGTCCTGATGATGAGTCTCGTACGGAGGCACTACTCTTTAGGTTGCGGAAGTCGCGGAAAACGAATGTCGGAAGGGAAAATTCGGAATAAGTATGTCATCAGATTCAATTCACATGTTCATTGCTTTCGCGTTCATGCTACGTTCGTGAGCACGTTCGAACGTCAAGCATATTGTGGGCGTTCGTGTAGCGTTCGAATAGGCGTTCGAACGGTGTCAGTACTTCTGGTTTTGTTGCTAGCCTCACGCCCAAGCCCAATTAGCCCACCAAAACCCATCTAAAAAATAATTAAAATATTTAAAATACATGTCACAAATTAAATAAAATCAAATCCATTCCTAATATAATCAAATCCCTTCCCTAATCAAGCACCAATCAAGATATTCACTCCCTAAATTAAACCCATCTTTTCCTTTCATAAACCAACCAAAACACTTCCTTTTTTGAGGTTCCATTCCTTACCCAGAAACCCTAGAAACCATTATAAAAAGAAGCCTAAACCAACCTTAGAACCCCTAGCTCATTCTCACAAAAATACAAAAGAAATAAACTTAACACTCACGGCCAAGGCAAAGCAAGAAGCAAAGAAATAATTCTATATTCTCCTCCTCCCATCACCAAAACCATAACCCCTAAACACCATCATCACCGAAACCCCTCCAAAATAGCAAACATCATCACCGAAACAGTCATTTAATTCCTCACTGCCACCATCGAAAAAAAAAACAATCCCTACAGTAACCGCAAAACAGCAGCCCCAATACCCCTTAAAGAACACCAAAACAGTCCCTTAATACAGTGAAAATAATGACCATAAAATATAGCAAAAACAACAGCAAAATGGAGTAAAAACAGTAGCAAAACATAGGAAACGACAAATCAAAACAGCGAAGCAGCGAACGAAAGCAGTAGACGAGTGAACCTGAGGAGTTGCGGAGCATCAACCCTTCTGACAGCCATGTAACGCACTTTCGAGAGAAGACCTAAGAGGTTAGACCTGAGGGCACCCTTCTTATTTATTCTCATCTTTTTTTTTATTTATTAGAATTCATTCGCATGAGAGTCGTTTGTTGATACATGTTGTGGTCCTTAAATGAATGGAATATGTGTTCTCTCTTGTAGTATATCGGATGGAAACCCGGACATAAATTCCATAGCCGAATCCGAATGGATGGTATTGCGGTTTACACTCGGGATACAATGCCACGTACCACTTGAGAGATTCACACATTTCGTTTCATCCAACCTTGTATTCGAGCATGACTGGGTTGCTAGTATGTTATTTATTTTTTAAGCATGATTTAGTCGTTAGTATGTTATTACTTTCTGCATGTTACTTATTTATGCATGATGATATAGTGCGCATGGGCAAATCAAGTTGGATTAAAGGTCCTCCATTTTGAGGGATAAAAAGCCTAAGGGCTACTTTTGCCACGGCGTTTTCCGCGCCGGACGAAGTATGTTTGATTGAATGTGAGATATGTTTAATCGAGCATACGAGGTCCTATATTATTGTTGTCTTTATTTTATATGCATTGTAATATAATGCGCATGGGCTAACTAGGGTGGATTAAAGGTCCTCTATTCGGGGGAAATGCCTGAAGGCTACCTTTACCACGATGTTTTGCCGTGCCTTTTATTATGTCATTTACCATTTGCATATCATTGCTTTATTTACGCATGCATTGCATTCTTGTGCGCATGGGCTAACTAGGGTGGATTAAAGGTCCTCCACTTTGAGGGAAATGCCTAAAGGCTACCTTTTCCACGATGTTTTGCCGCGCCGGACGAGGTGCACCCGATTGTATGTGAAATGTGTTCCATCGGGCACACGAGGTCCTACATTGTGTATTTGTTTATCCATATATGTGTTTGTGTTATTTCAGATGCCATTTTGGCAATCTCGTTCGAACGCGTTTCCAAACACTACACGAACGTATGCATCCCGCCTCATTCCGTTCGAACGTGTTTACGAACGCTACACGAACGTATGTATTCTGTCTTATTTCTGTTCGAACGCGCCTCAGAACACTACTCGAACGCTTGCATTCTGTTTACCGTTCGAACGCGTTTACGAACTCTACTCGAACGCGCATGCATTTTATTGTATCATGCATCAGGTCTCATCCCGTTCGAACGCGTTATCAAACGATATACGAACACAGACATTCTATTTATCGTTCGAACGCGTTATCAAACGCTACTCGAACACTTGCATTCTGTTTACCGTTTGAACGCGTTTACGAACGCTACATGAACGCGCATATACTGGACATATTCCTTCATCATGTTTCATGCATGTTTGTTCCCTTAGTCATTCTCTTCCCCATCATATGTTTAGTTAGCTCTCTTCAATATTTATGCCCTTACCGTTATTGTTTATTTTTCCGCATTTATTCGATATGCTCATGAGATTGTGTGCTCGCTTTTATTATCAATGTATTTATAGTTGTTATTAGTTACATTATTGCACTTTATTGCTTAATACGTTCATGAATTATGTATTTTGCCTTCATTTCTTTCATTTACGATTATGGGTGTGCAAACTTGCATGTTGCTTAAATTATCTGGAAACATATGTTGCATGAGATTTGGTTGTACTATTGCATAAATCCTTTCATTACAAGTGGCATAAGTAAGGGACCATTCCGAACCCAACGGTTTGAGGTCTTCCCTTGCGAGGGGTGAGTGCGGCCTTAAATCATTTTCCCGATTCACACCGGGTTGCGACTCCATTTTTATTTCTCCGTTTAGTTCCCCCGCAGGCTATTTCGTACTCCCAACCGGGCCGCGAGCCCGGAACAACGTCGCCGATTTTTGTGTCCTACAGTCTGGCGACTCCACTGGGGATAGAGAATTGGCCCCGAAATAATGTCTTGTAGTGATTGTGATTTGTGCTTTAGTTAACTGTGTCTATCGTGGGTTGAAGGGGTTTAATCAAAGGCATTATTAAGGCTAGGTGATGGTTTGGTGTCTTCCTTCATTCACTACATTTCTATAAGGAAAAGCCGCGAAGGCACCTAGATAATCATTACCTGTAGCTCGTTGTGACAGACTAATTTGGAGGACTTATTGTTTATTCCTGTCACCAAGGCGATAAGAGCCTAAGAGGCTTGGGTTTCTAAGAGAGTCTGATCCACCCTCCCTCTGGGGAATCTTCAATAGAAAATCCATTTGACAGTCAGTCACACACCATAACTCGTTGGCACGTACCGTAAGGTATAAAAAGGGTGCGCTCACTTGGTCACTCGAACCCTTGAGCGGGGAGACCTAGTTGTGGGCAATCCTTCGCTAGTGAGAGCCTTTGTCTACACTCCTGCAAACCCATACGTAGACCATAGTAGTACGACCAATAGAAACTATTTCCTTGTGTTTATGCTTAGGACCATCATGATTTGGATTCAGTTGGACTTCTTGTCAGAAATGCAAACTTGTTGGGCCATTTAAACTGGGATGAGTTCGTATCTTATGAAAATTGGGCTAAAAGTTTCTAAAATATCGATGGGCCATCCTGTGTTTGGGCCCCTTATCATTTGAAGTTGTTTAGCCATGTTATCGCAAAATTGTAAACCTGTTGGGCCTTTTCAACTGGGACAAGTTTGCACTTTGCAATAATATGATTGAAGCTTTAAAATGACAAGAGGCCGACTTATATATTCCATGCATTGCACGCATACATGCTGACTGAGAATTTTAAAAGACACCATAGATTCTCATTGGGTTAGGAAAGGGGAAAGACTAATCAAAAGGCCGATAGCAAACATGAGTGAATCAGAGAACGAGGTATCCCGTATGGATCAGTTAGAGACCAATCTCACCAAGGTTACTGAACAGTTGCAAGCCTTGACTACTGCTATGGCTAATATGGTCGTGCCCCGTGCTGGGGGAAACTCTGAGGATATGAGGCGTGAGGAGCCTCCGAATAGGTTGGGGGATGACATCCCCGCTTTTGATGATGACATGGCTGAATATGCGGAAGGAAGAATGACTGGGTCTCAGGTAGAATTGCAGAAGCTTCGGGATCATGTGGAGTCAGTTACCCATAAACTGAAGGGTAAGCATGAAGACTTGCTAGATTATGAGGCAATGAATTTTGAAGAACAGTTGTCGGCTTAGTTCAAAATGCCGGATATAGCCAAGTTTAACGGGAATGGGGATCCGAGGGTCCATCTCCGACAATATGTCTCGGTAATGAGTTCAGTAAGTGTGTCACAACGCCAAGTTCAGAAGATGTTTGGGATGTCGCTTGAGAGGGCACCCGTAGTGTGGTACCATAGCCTTGAAAGAAATGTTAAGGAAGATTGGAGGGAATTGGCGGAGGCCTTCTTGAAATAATATGTTACAGATTTGGAGATTGACTTGTCACTCCGCGATTTGGAGAACACCAAGCAGAAGTCGGATGAGAGCTTCAAGGAGTATGTAGACCGCTGGAGAAGCCAACTTTTGAAGATGCAGACTCGGCCATCGGAGAAGGACCATATCAAAATGATCATCAAGGGCACCAAGCCCTCCATTTATGGCAAGTTGAGAAGGATGACCTCCATGATTACAGATTTCTGACAGCTAAAGGAGACTGTCATGGACATTGAGGAGGAAGAAGTTGAGAACAGAAAGTTCTATGGCCATAATAGAAGGACTTTTGGGGGACATTCTGAAACCAAGCCCGCTACTGCCGAGGTTGCTGCCATCAAGAACCGGCATTTCTCTAACCTGGGGAAGCCTTTATCTAAGGTGCTTGAGAAGCTGAAGGTGCAAGGACTTTTAGAACCCTTAGAGCCTAAACCACTTCCAGATCCTATACCACCCAACCTTGACCTAAGCCTGTATTGTCACTTCCATTAGAGAAGAGGCCACGAAACTAACAAATGCACCCGCCTTAGACATGAAATCCATAACCTCATTGATGCCCATAAAATACCCGATCCTGAGAAAGAACAACCCAACACACACCGGAACCCCCTACCGAACTATCACTTCATCCCACCGTCTACCTACATGATCAACTCCGGCCTACCCGAAAGCTTTTTCCTCCAAACTCTCAACCACCCAGTTTCTTACATAGGGATAGGGAACGACAGCAGTGGAGAACCATAGGCCGATGAAGAAGGCAATGCTGCGAATGATGAAGCTGTTCCTCCTAGTTTATTCGATCTTGCATTTTTAATAAAGACATTGATTTTGTCTATTTGTTCGAACCTTTTCTTGATGATGATAAAGACGTTCATTTCGCTTACTTGCCTGAGTCTCTTCCTTTCAACATGCAACATGAGTATATTTGGCAAAAGCATTCAACCCTGGTACTATGATACTCAGCGATGTTTAGAACACGGGGAATCCTCGGAAGAAGCAAGAAGAAAGACATGATAGCCATTCAGAAATTGGGAAATGGGGCAGTGAGACTGTCAGATTTAGAAGAGAATTAGTTCACCGAGCCGATCAACGTAGACAGATTGAAGCAGTACTTTGCCTGAAGAAGAGAAAACTGAGCAGTCACCAAGAGAAGACCTGACAGAAGACCTAACCCAACAGAATAGGAAATTCATTCATGCATGCATACATACACGTAACGTACTTGCATTCATTTTTGTGTTTGTTCTTTTTTATATTCACAGGTTTCAAAGAGGAAAAAAGAGAAAGCGGTAAATGCAAGCCAATCAGAAGCAGCAATAGTACAACACATCAGTATCAGTTTGGGGCGAGGCCCACATCAGTATCAGTTTGGGGCGAGGCCCACATCAGTATCAGCTTGGGGCGAGGCCCACATCAGTATCAGTTTGAGGCGAGGCCCACATCAGTATCAATATCAATTTTGGGGAGGAGTCCCGGGGGCGAGGCCCATATCAGTGTCAATATCAGTTTTGGGATGAGTCCCGGGAGCAAGGCCTACATCAGTATCAGTATCAGTTTTGGGGATGAGTCCTGGTGGCGAGGCCCACATCAGTATCAATATCAGTTTCGGGGATGAGTCCCGGTGGCGAGGCCCACATCAGCATCAATATCATTTTCGGGGATGAGTCCCGAGGGCGAGGGCAACGTCAGCATCAGTATCGGTTTAGCATGCCGGGTATGGCACTCCAAGTATAGATATATTACAGCAACTCCTTGGGTATGAGGTTTAGTATGCCGGGTATGGCACTCCGAGTATGGAGATATTATAGCGACGCCTCGAGTATGGGGTTTAGCACGCCGGGTATGGCATAACCAGATCAACTCAATCCAAAGACTTTTGCAGGCAAATGGCACCAAGGAGCACCAGGAATGCCTAACCCATCGGAACATGAAACATATCCATGCATACATGCATACATATCACATACATGCAATTTTTGTTTTGTATTCGCAGCTTTGTAGCGGCAAAGACCATCTCATCAAGTAACGGTTCAAAATGAGCCACGTTCTCGCACAGCACGGTTCGGAAATGGACCACAACAGATGCCGAAAATGGCACTCCAAAATGGAGCACACACAACAGATGCCGAAAATGGCGCTCCAAAATGGAGCACACAACAGATGCCGTAAATGGCGCTCCAAAATGGAGCACACACAACAGATGCCGAAAATGGCGCTCCAAAATGGAGCACACACACAAATGTCGGAAATGGCGCTCCAAAATGAAGCACACACAGCATATGCCGAAAATGGCGCTCCAAAATGGAGCACACACACAAATGCCGGAAATGGCGCTCCAAAATGGAGCACACACAGCAGATGCCGAAAATGACGCTCTAAAATGGAGCACACACAACAGATACCGAAAATGGCGCTCCAAAATGAAGCACACACACAAATGCCGGAAATGGAGCTCCAAAATGGAGTACACGCAGCAGATGCCGAAAATGGCGCTCCAAAATGGACCACACACAACAGATGCCGAAAATGGCGCTCCAAAATGGAGCACACACAACAGATGCCAGGAATGGCGCTCCAAAATTGAGCACACACGACAGATGCCGAAAATGGCGCTCCAAAAATGGAGCACAGTTCGAAAATGGACCACCAGATCAACTCAGTTCGAAGCAGCAGGCAAGTCAGGTGGCAGCTGGCGAGCCAGGTAAGTAAAAATGCTTTGCATAACTTTGATAGGATTTTCATTGTCACATAGGCACTGCATTTTTTCATATAAGTCCCGATGATGAGTCTCGTACGGAGGCACTACTCTTTAGGTTGCAGAAGTCACGGAAAACGAATGTCGGAATGGAAAATTCGGAATAAGTATGTCATCAGATTCAATTCACATGTTCACTACTTTCGCGTTCGTGCTGCGTTCGTGAGCATGTTCGAACGTCAAGCATATTGCGGGCGTTCGTGTAGCATTCGAATAGGCGTTCGAACGGTGTCGGTACTTCTGGTTTTGTTGCTAGCCTCACGCCCAAGCCCAATTAGCCCACCAAAACCCATCCAAAAAATAATTAAAATATTTAAAATACATGTCACAAATTAAATAAAATCAAATCCCTTCCTAATAAAATCAAATCTCTTCCCTAATCAAGCACCAATCAAGATATTCACTCCCTAAATTAAACCCATTTTTTCCTTTCATAAACCAACCAAAACACTTCCATTTTTTTAGGATTCCCTTCCTTACCCAGAAACCCTAGAAACCATTATAAAAAGAAGCCTAAACCAACCTTAGAACCCCTAGCTCATTCTCACAAAAACACAAAATAAATAAACTTAACAATCACGCCCAAGGCAAAGCAAGAATCAAAGAAATAACTCTCTCATCCTCCTCTCATCACCGAAACCATAACCCCTAAACACCATCATCACTGAAACCCCTCCAAAACAACAAACATCATCACCGAAACAGACATTTAATTCCTCACTGCCACCACAAAAAAAAAAAAACAGTCCCTACAGTGACTGCAAAACAGAAGCCCCAATACCCCTTAAAGACATCCAAAATAGTCCATTAATACAGTGAAAATAGTGACCAGAAAATATAGCAAAAACAGCAGTAAAACGGAGTAAAAACAGCATCAAAACAGAGGAAACGACAACTCAAAACAGCAAAGCAGTGAACGAAAGCAGTGGACCAGTGAACCGGAGGAGTTGCGGAGCATCAACCCTTCTGACAGCCGTGTAACGCACTTTCGAGAGAAGACCTAAGAGGTTAGACCTGATGGCACCCTTCTTATTTATTCTCATCTTTTTTTTGTTGTTTATTAGAATTCCTTCGCATGAGAGTCGTTTGTTGATACATGTTGTGGTCCTTGAATGAATGGAATATGTGTTCTCTCTTGTAGTATATCGGATGGAAACCCGGACGTAAATTCCATAACCGAATCTGAATGGATGGTATTACGGTTTGCACTCGGGATACAATGCCACGTACCACTTGAGAGATTCACACATTTCGTTTCATCCAACCTTGTATTCGAGCATGACTGGGTTGCTAGTATGTTATTTATTTTTTAAGCATGATTTAGTCGTTAGTATGTTATTACTTTCTGCATGTTACTTATTTATGCATTATGATATAGTGCGCATGGGCAAATCAAGTTGGATTAAAGGTCCTCCATTTTGAGGGATAAAAAGCCTAAGGGCTACTTTTACCACGACGTTTTTCCGCGCCGGACGAAGTATGTTTGATTGAATGTGAGATATGTTTAATCGAGCATACGAGGTCCTATATTATTGTTGTCTTTATTTTATATGCATTGTAATATAATGCGCATGGGCTAACTATGGTGGATTATGTTGGCGACTTGGTCGTATAATCAATTGTAATTAGTTTTGATGATGTAACGTGAGAAAGAAGACTTCGACGTGCAAACACGAAGCAATACAAAAAGTGTCGAAGCATATGTGGTGAAGAGCGAGAATGTGAAGACTAGCGCTTAATTGAAGAAATCATGTGAAGTCTTAGCTTAGTGCTCTAATTGTAAGTGAGTTTACTCAAGTGATCTAAAGCTCTTAGGAATCATACATTTTGCATCACTTGCATTTAAAATGGATTAGAATGCTTAAAGAATCATTTGCATTTTATTTGCACCAAAATGAACTTCATGCACAAGTGCATCGGTAAATGATCTTCTAAAAACTATCAAATGGTTGAATTAAACTTCAAATGATATACCATTAGATATATATGTGTCTCTAGTTTGCTACGGTTCAAACGGAACATAATTCCGATAAATAGAACTTTTTCTAGAGCCATTTTACTACAACATGTTCATATGTGCGTTTTCTGCATACATGCCACATTAGAAAAATTCCATAAAGTTCATCTTATTGTTTTTGGAGCTTAATTTTTTACAGAAGCTATATCTATGTGTCTAGTTTATTTAGAAATTTAGGGATCATGATTTGGAATTTTCTAGAGAAAGTTATGGCCAAAATACCGAGTGTCGTCAGTCTTGACTAGTCATCATAACATCCATTCCGGTCTCTATTCCGGTCTACATTCCGGTCTCCATTCCGGTCTAGCCTTTATGGTGCAGTTACTGAAACCAGGGAGATCCATTCCGGTCTCCATTCTGGTATCTATTCCGGTCTAGCTCTTCATTTTGCACACATTCTGGAACCGGGCCAAACCATACCGGTTTTCATACCTGTGATCATACCGGTCAAGCTTCATTGTGCACACTCACTGGAACCGGCACGTACCAAACCGGTCCTCATACCAGTTTTCATACCGGTCTAACGTATACTTGCCCAACTATAATATAACCGTTAGTATCCATTGGAACCCCAGACCGGCATACCGGTCCCATACCGGTCGCGCTGTAAGTTGGGGAATGCTTTGCATTTTATTATAAATAGGACCCCAACTCATTTTCCTTAGATTAGAGACTTGAAGAACAACCTTCATACATATTCTCTAAGGCAAATACAAGAGTGTCTAAAATCTTCATACACTTAAACACTCATACAAGCTCACACACATCTTCATATCATTTAGTGAGCTTAGAACACTTGGTTTTGCTACTCACACAATCTTCTTATTATTTGTGAGTGCCCAAGTGTGTTTTTAATTCTTCTTTATCAAAACACTTGCGGTTTGTGAAATCCCATTTGGTTGGGTATGTTGTAAAGGTTATGAGTGCGCCTACGAATAAAACTCAAAGTTGTAAAAGGTTCGGAGTGCGCCTTTGTGGAAAACTCTTGGTTACGAGTGAACCACCAAAAACTCGATTCTAGTGGAAATCTTCAAGCGAGGCTTGGGGGAGTGGACGTAGGCACGTTTGGCCGAACCACTATAAATCGCGGTGTCGTATTTCTCTTTCCCTACACTTTTACTATTTGCAAGTTTATTTACATTTATATTATTGAGTAGAAAACTTGCATACAGGTTGTTATTTATAATAGAGAAAATTAACCTAAGAGCTTATTTGGTAATAAGAGCTTAAAATAGGCAAAGATTTTATAATTCCGCATTTGTAGCGATAACCCAATTCACCCCCCTCTTGGGTATAGAGATTTCTTGTCGCTATTGCTTGTAGGTAATTTCAGATTAAAGGTCCTCTATTCGAGGGAAATGCATGAAGGCTACCTTTACCACGATGTCTTGCCGCACCTTTTATTATGTCATTTACCCTTTGCATATCATTGTTTTATTTACGCATGCATTGCATTCTTGTGCGCATGGGCTAACTATGGTGGATTAAAGGTCCTCCATTTTGAGGGAAATGCCTAAAGGCTACCTTTTCCATGATATTTTGCCGCGCCGGACGAGGTGCACCCGATTGAATGTGAAATATGTTCCATCGGGCACACGAGGTCCTACATTGTGTATTTATTTATCCATATATGTGTTTGTGTCATTTCAGATGCCATTTTGGTAATCTTGTTCGAACGTGTTTCCAAACGCTACACGAACGTATGCATCTCGCCTCATTCCTTTCGAACGCGTTTACGAACGCTACACGAACGTATGCATTTTGTCTTATTTCCATTTGAATGCGCCTCAGAACGCTACTCGAACGCTTGCATTCTGTTTACCGTTCGAACGCGTTTACGAACGCTACTCGAACGCGCATGCATTTTATTATATCATGCATCAGGTCTCATCCCATTCGAACGCGTTATCAAACGCTATATGAACGGGGACATTCTGTTTATCGTTCGAACGCGTTATCAAACACTAATCGAACGCTTGCATTCTGTTTACCGTTCGAACGCATTTACGAACGCTACACGAACGTGCACACACTGGACAGATTCCTTCATCATGTTTCATGCATGTTTGTTCCCTTAGTCATTCCCTTCCCCATCATATTCTTAGTTAGATCTCTTCAATATTTATGCCCTTACCGTTATTATTTATTTATATTTTCCGCATTTATTCGATATGGTCATGAGATTGTGTGCTCGCTTTTATTATCAATGCCTTTATAGTTGTTATTAGTTACATTATTGCACTTTATTGCTTAATACGTTCAAGAATTATGTATTTTGCCTTCATTTCTTTCATTTACGATTATGGGTGTGCAAACTTGCATGTTGCTTAAATTATCTGGAAACATATGTTGCATGAGATTTGGTTGTACTATTGCATAAATCCTTTCATTACAAGTGGCATAAGTAAGAGACCATTCTGAACCCAACGGTTTGAGGTCTTCCATTGCGAGGGGTGAGTGCGGCCTTAAATCATTTTCCCGATTCACACCGGGTGGCGACTCCATTTTTATTTCTCCGGTTTAGTTCCCCTGCGGGCTATTCCGTACTCCCAACCGGGCCGCGAGCCCGGAACAGCGTCGCTGATTTCTGTGTCCTACAATATCTTTAAATATTTCATTTAAAATAATTTTACCATCTTTGTATAATTTAAAAATGTGACGTTTTTTTGTATTTCTAGTCATTCTATAAGTAGCATGATTTAAAGCATTTTGAACATAATTAGTAAAAGCATATTTTTCACCAAAACCTAAAGAAAGATGTGTCATCCAAGTTAATTTAGCAAATTCTTCTATATTGTTAGCATCAGAATATTTAAATAAATCTAAGGAACCCGTACTTCTACTAGATGATGCGTACCTGACCATTTGAGTTTGTGTTGTATCAAGTCCGATTTCAACAGCATGATGTCTTTCCAAGTGCTTGATCATATTGCTATATCCACCAATAAATTTGTAAGAAACCACACAATGGTTGCAAACTACTCTTGTACCTTAATTTTTAGTGTCGATTAAATGAAAATGAATTTTGAAAATATCGGAGGAACGAGACTTAACTTCTATTCTCCGTGAACCGATACTAGGGATTCTATCTTGGGTTGGCATATTTGCATTGTGTTCTCAGATGAGCTTGCCATTTTTTTTGTTAAAGAAATTTTAAAGAATGGGAGATTATATATGAGAGATTTGAAAATGAGAAAATGTAGATGAGAGAATTGAGAATTAGAGAATTGTAGAATTGAGAGAATTGAGAATTTGTGTTGAATAAATGAAAAATGACCTCTATTTATAGAGTTTTATAATTTTTTGTCATACCTAAAATGCTCCTAAAACTAGTCGTTATATTAATGTTATTAAGGGTAATTAATTAATTTATAATTTTTTTATTTTTATTTTTATACATTAGGGCAAGGAGCCGAGCAATGGTTCCAACCGCCGGAACCGTACGGTTCCGGTTGGAACCATTGAACCCTGGAACATTTCAGTTTTAACGATTCAATTTCGATTCAATCAGGGGTGAACCCTAACCGAACCGAAATTTTTCGATTCTGATTCAGTTCCGATTCCGAACCGGAACCTTGGCTGGGACTAACGCTAGATTTCAAAATACTATAATACATAGTATTGAGACTAAAGTTGATCATGTTGTTCAGCATGTTCATATGATAGAAACATAGGTGCATTCATTAGCTATTCAGCCCCAACAGTTGTATGAAAGGACAGTGGCTCAAAGCTCAGCTTGATAGAGATCTAAAAACTATGGTCTCTCACAATTTTTTAGGTCTAAAATTTGATCATAAGGAAGCTGAGATAAAGAGATTAAAAGCTGAACATGCAAAAATGGATGCTGACAGATATGCATAATTTGTTCCTCAAGCTTTCGCACCTAGCCCATTTTCCTTTACCTTCTCATACCCAACATACCAACCATATCCACCACCATCATTTACCTCATCCCAAACAGGCTGGTCAAAAATCTATTGTAGTATCTATGACACCTGGAATCCAAGCACCTCCCAAAAACCAGTATACACAAAGTCCAGTTCCACCAACACAACCACAACCGATATCACAACCCAGTCATTCACAACTATATACTCGTCCTTCACAGACTTATGTTCCATAAATACAATTCCCAGCTGTACCGCTACAGACACCCATGACCCAGCCAACCGTAACCACTCAGTAACTTTACACTTAACAACTTTCAACCAAAGAGCCTGAAAGTTCTGGACAGTCACGTGAATCCTCGGAGTCAGAGAGTGATTCCATCCAAACAGAATCCATTGAATCAACCAGTGACATGGCAGACATCACAAAGATGTTAATGGCCACATCTACTAGATCAAATGAGCCAATGATAAAAGAACCTAATGATACAACAGAACATGTGCCTACAGGAACAACGGCATAACCATAGCCGGCTTCTTCTAAGCCAACAATAGGTCATTGGTTCACTTTTGATGATGTCCCACCGTCTAAATGGTCAGACAGGCTACAAGAATTCATAGCTTGGACTAATGTCATACTGATAAAGCCAGGAGCTACATTGTAAAATGTCCTTGTAAAATTTACTCTCGTACATTATGAGCCTTGAAAGAATGGTTTCTCAGTCTTGGAGAATACAGACAATGGCAATTCTACCAGGTCGATTCAGCGGCCACGGCTATGGGAATCATCCATAAAGAATTCCTTGGAGAATGAGTCTCATTGTTAGAACAAGCTCGCAAGGAATATTTTCAAATGAGGTGTTGTTCATTAAAAGTCAAAGATTTGAACACAAATTTCCAAAGAATGACCAGACATTTCTACAAGCTTAACATATACAATGATCCGAATCTAAAGCATACCCATAATGCCTCTTTGCCAGAGGAATTACATGATTAAATGCAGCACTTGATATAGGCCACTAAGCAAAAAGTGACGGATATATCACTTGGAGAAATCCATCAGACTGCCCTCAGAGCTCTTGATAAGCTTTGTGAACAGAGAATATTTGTCAAAGAGATGCTCAGAGACAACCAACCATTCAAGTCTGCTTGTAAAAAGCCTAATCTGTAAATCAAGTGCAAAGATCATAAGACATGTGTTTCCTTTCAAAAAGAAGTCTTTTTATAAGCTTTTTAGGAAAAATAATAGCAAGAAAGAGAAACAGCGCAAAGAGTGGCGACCCGTTAGATATTTCAAGCAGAAAGATCGACGCAGAAAGCCTAAAGATAGCAGATGCTTCATTTGTAAAAGGAAATGGAATTTATCAAAGGATTTTCTTAAGAATCTGAAACAAGCTGCTAAGATGGTTCAACAGATCCATTAGTCCTCAAGGATTGATCTTGATAATAATGATGCAGAATCATGGTTTTCAGAACAAGATCAGCCTGATAATGGAATCGTGTTTGCTCTCAACAGTCACAAGCCTTTCAGCTCAGGTGAATCCAGTTCAGATGATACTAGTAGCTCTGACAGCTACATCTCAATGTTCACTATACAACCATGTCAGACATTAAAGCCTACTATTCCAGTTCTTTTAGTCCAGATGCAGATCTTGCCATCAAAATATGAAAAGCTCATTAAGGTCATTGGGTTTATGGACACAGGAGCTCACAGAATCATGATGAATCCAGCAGTCCTGCCTCCAGAAGCATGGATGGAGCATACATAGTTTTCTAAGGCTGCTGATGGTAAAGTCTTCCATATGGATCTCATCATCAAGAAACATATCGGTATCTGATTTTTCCATGATTGTATTGTTTGGACTAGAGTCATTGGTTCCAACGTACATGATAAATATATTTGATTGGTTTCGATGTTTATCATAAAGCCCAGAAGCTTCAGATCTAACCAGAAGGTATTCGGTTTAAGAGATTCATTCAACCATATACTACAATTCCAAAATTATTCCAATCCTTTGCAGTGAGGGGTGGATTTTGAAGGATTAAAGAAGCAGTTTTCTCTGTTTTGGTAAGAGTCCCATAGTGACTTTACTTATCCAGCGCCACTATGGAGAAATGAAGATTTCTTTATTAAGATTTTTTTCAAGCTTAACGAGGATATCAACCCAACAAAGGCTTCACATCCGAGAATGACTCATTTGAACCTTGTTTTGGCCCTGAATGAATGTAATCAGTTGCTACAACAATGATTAATTGAGCCCACTACTTCAGATTGGGCTTGCCAAGCCTTTTATTTGGAAAAGCGGTCAGAGAAGGCCCGTGGAAAGAAACGTCTGGTGATAGACTACAACCGTCTCAACGCTTTTTTGAAAGATGACAAGCTTTTTTTGCCCAAGATCAACTCACTGTTTGTCCACATCAGAGAAGTCTGCATCTTCTCAAAGTTTGATCTTAAGGCAAGATTTTGGCAATTGGGTATATGCCCAGAAGAAAGGCCCAAAACAGCCTTTTGCATTTCCAACGCACATTACCAATGGAAGGTTTTGCCTTTTGGCCTCAAAGTAGCGTCATCACTATTTCAGAAGGCAATGACAAAGATCTTTCAGCTAATAATGCATGACACACAGGTATACATTGACGACTTACTTCTTTTCTCAAAAGATGTTGAGTCACACAGCTAGCTGTTATGTCAATTCAAAGATCTTGTTCAAAGATATGGAATCATACTTTCAGAAAGAAAAAGCCAGATAGGAAAAGATTCTATAGGCTTTTTAGGAATGGTGTTCAAAGATGGGCATTATTGTCTAGGAAAGCACATCGTATAAGAACTTCTACACTTTCCAGATGACAACTTCTCGAGGAAGCAACTTCAACAATTCCTTGGGATAGTCAATTATCTTAAGGAGTTCTTGCCACATGTCATCATTCACACCAGCCAATTGTCTAAAATGATAACAAATAATACACCAACGTAAGATCTTGCTCAGACTGAGGCAGTACGTCAGTTAAAGCAGTATGTCAAGATCCTTATGCTTTAATGATTCCCATCGATAGAAAACTTATATTGCAAACAGATGCAAATGAAGAATATTGGAGAGCTATGCTAATTGAAAAAACTATAGAAAATGAGTTCTACTTGTAGGACACAGATGTTGGACAACGCTGTTCTGGGCTCGCGGCCCGGTTGGGAGTACGGGATAGCCCGCAGGGGACTAAACCGGAGAAATAACATGGAGTCGCCACCCGGTGTGAATCGGGACAAATATTTAAGGTCGCACTCACCCCTCGCAAGGGAAGACCTCAAACCATTGGGTTCAGAATGGTCCCTTACTTATGCCACTTGTAATGATGTGATTTGTGCAATAATTTAATTGACTCTAGCAACATACATTCCCAAGGGTATTCTATTTCTAAGCTCACATGCATAAGTACACGGCTCATATCTAAGTTTGCATATAACCTATGTCCGAATTTGCATGTATAAAGGTAAATTGAAACACGGCAAACATACAACTTCATAAGCACAACATATTCATGGATACGGAAACGCAAGGAAATGGTAATTGTACAAACATGCGTAATAAAGAGAAACAATTAGGTACATAATGCAAAGAGATAACTAATGAGGCAATCATGCATGAAATGTGATGAAAATGACTCAGTTCAGTGTATGTGCGTTCGTGTAGTGTTCGTAAACGCGTTCGAATGGTAAACAAAAGGTTCGCGTTCGTATAGCGTTTGATAACGCGTTCGAACACGATAAGACCTGATGAAACAAAATGCATACGCGTTCGAGTAGCATTTGTAAACGCGTTCAAACAGGAAACAGAAGGTTCGAGTTCTTATAGTATTTGAGAACGTGTTCAAACGGGACAAGACCTGATGAAACAAAATGCATGCGCGTTCGAGTAGTGTTCGAAAATGCGTTCAAACGGGAAACAGAAGGTTCGCGTTCGTGTAGCGTTCGAGAACGCGTTCGAACAGAACATGACCTGATGCAAGATAGATAATGCAAACACATACACAGATGCACAATGTAGGACCCCGTGTGTCTGATTGAACTCATTCCCATTCAATCGAGTATACCTCGTCCGGTGCGGCAAAACATCGTGGTAAAGGTAGCCTTTAGGCATTTTCCCTCGAATAGATGACCTTTAATCCACCCTAGTTAGCCCATGCGCACTAGAATGCAATACATGCGCACTAGAATGCAAAGGGTCAATGACATAACAAGAGGCGCGGTAAAACATCGTGGTAAAGGTAGCCTTTTAGGCATTTTCCCTCGAATAGAGGACCTTTAATCCACCCTAGTTAGCCCATGCGCATTATGTTACCGTGCATACAAATGAATGAGACAATAATGTGGACTTCCGTATATCTGATTAAACGTATCTCGCATTCAATCAAACACACTTCGTCCGGTGCGGCAAAGTTTTGGACTTTTCTCCCCTCAAATTGAGAACCTTTAGACTAACATACTAAGCCCATGCGCATTACATTACAATGAATATAAAATAAAGACAATAATATATGACTTCGCATATTCGATTAAACATATATCACATTCAATCAAACACACTTTGTCCGGAGCGGCAAACTATTGTCGTAAAGGTAGTCTTTTAGACTTTTTCTTCCCTCAAATAGAGAACCTTTAGACCAACATACTAAGCCCATGCGCATCACATCATCAATACAAACAAATAATCGTACGGAAATTAATTGGCGGAATGTAAGATGCGGATAATAAACAAACAAGATAAAACAAAGCGAAATATGTGTTGTTTGCTCAAGTGGTATGTGGAGTTGTATCCCAAGTACAGACCGCACTACCGTCCATTCGGAATCGGCTACGGAATTTTCGTCTGGGTTTCCATCCTATATACCACAAGAGACGACACATTTTCCATTCATTCAAGGCCACAACATGCATCAACAAACGACTCTCATGCGGAAAAAATAAATAAAACAATTAAAAGATGAATGAAAATAAATACGAAAAGTGTCATCAGGTCTAACCTTTTATGTCGACTCTTGGAAGTACAATACACGATCGTCGGAAGGGTTAACGCTCCGCAACTCCTCCGGTTCACTGGTTCACTACTTCCTTTCGCTGTTTCATTGTTTGGACCGCTATCTTTACTCCGTTCCACTGCTGTTTTTACTATAGTTTTCTGGACTATTTTTGCTGTAGTTTTCTGGACTGTTTTTTCTATATTAGGAGCTGTTTTGTGCAGTGATCTTAAGGATTTTAAAGTGAGTTTTTTTTCACTATTTTTGGTGATTTATGCTACTATTTTAAGGTATTTGGGCTGCTGTTTTTCGGTGGATGTGGGGGTTATTAAAAGGGTGATTTTCGGCTGTAGAGAGTGAGGAAGGAGAAGAGAATTCTTTGTTGCTTATGGCTTGTGTTATGCGTCAATGCTAGGAGTTTTTTTTTTTTTTTTTTGCGAATGAACTAGGGTGTGAAAGGGTGGATTTGTGTTTCTTTTATAGGCAAAGGCTAGTGTTTCTAAGGTTTGAATAGGAATGGATCAAATAATTATGGGGAATGAATATTTTGATTAGTATCTCACAAGGAAAGATCTTCTTATGTTAGGGAGGAGATTTGGTTTGATTGGGAAGGTGATATATTTGATTTGTTTATTTAGGTATGTGAATTATTTAGTTTGGGATGTGATTTATTTAATTTAGGAAGGATATTATTTTAATTTGTGACATGTTTTAAATGTTTTAATTATTTTTGGGTGGGTTTTGGTGGGCTAATTGGGCTTGGGAGTGAGGCTAGCAGCAAACCCAGAAGTACCGACACCGTTCGAACGTCAATTCGAACGTTGCACGACGCCCGCAGTCTGCTTGACGTTCGAACGTGTTCACGAACGCAGCACGAACGAAAGCAGTGAACATGCAAATTGAATCTGATGACATACTTATTCTGAATTTCCCCTTCCGACATTCGTTTCCCGTGACTTCCGTGACTTAAAAGGTAGTGTATCCAAATGAGACTCATCATAGGGACTTACATGCAAACTGCAGTGCCTACAGTCACCCTCATTTTGATGGGACTTGTGCAGTGTGTGACAATGACAATCCTATCAAAGTCGTGCAATGCATTTTTACTTACCTGGCTCGCCAGCTGCCACCTGACTTGCCTGCTGCCTCGATCTGAGTTGATGACGTAGTGGACCTCGATTCTGGGATGCATCCCAGTAACTGCAACGGACAACGGGGGCCTCAACCCTGGGACGTATCCCAATACCGCTGATAATGTGGGTCACGACCCGGGGACGCATCCCCAAAACTGATGATACAATGGACCTCGATCCTGGGACGCATCCTAATAACTGCAACAGACAACGGGGGTCTCGACCCTGGGACGCATCCCAATACTGCTGACAACGTGGGTCACGACCCTGGGTCGCATCCCCAAAACTGCTGATGATGTGGGTCACAACCCTGAGACTCATCCCCAAAGCTGATGCTGATAATGTGGGTCACGACCCTGAGACTCATCCCCAAAACTGATGCTGATAATGTGGGTGACGACCATGGGACTCATCCCCAAAACTATTGATGATGTGGGTCACGACCATGGGACTCATCCCCAAAACTGATGCTGATAATGTGGGTCACGACCCTGGGACTCATCCCCAAAACTGCTGATGATGTGGGTCACGACCCCGAGACTCATCCCCAAACTGATGCTGACAATGTGGGTCACGGCCCTGGGACTCATCCCCAAAACTGATGTTCATAATGTGGGTGACGACCCTGTGACTCATCCCTAAAACTGCCGATGATGTGGGTCACGACCCTGGGACTCATCCCCAAACTGATGCTGATGTGGGCCTCGCCCCCAAACCGATGTTGACATGGGCCTCGCCCCCAAATCGATGTTGACCTGGGCCTCGACCCTGGGACTCATCCCCCAACTGATGCTAACATGGGTCTCGCCCCCAAACTGATGTTTGATGTGGGCCTCGCCCCCAAATTTATATTGGTTCCTTCCTGAAACTGATGACACTGTACTGTTGCTGCTTCTATTTGGCTTGCTTTTGCCGCTTTCTCTTTTTCTTCTTTGAAACCTATTATTACAAAACAGAACAAACACAAAAAGAATGCAAATATGTTACGTGTATGCATGCATGCATGAATGAGTTTCCTATCCCGTTAGGTTAGGTCTTTTGTCAATTCCCTTGGTGACTGCTCAGTCTTATTTCCCTTAGGCAAAATACTGCTTCAATCTGTCTACGTTGATCGGCTCGATGAACTCATTCCCTGCCAAGTTTGACAGTCTCACTGCCCCATTTCCCATTACTTTCTGCACTATGTAAGGTTCTTCCCAGTTGGGTCTGAACTTTCCTCTCGGATCCGTTGTCGACGGTCTTGACTGCTTAAGTACCAAATCACCCTTTCTGATCTTAGTAGGACGCACCTTCTTGTTGAATGCTCGGGCTAGTCTCTTCTGATATATCTACATGTGATGCAAGGACTTTATCCTCTTTTCATCCAGTAGTGCTAACTATTTAAATCTTTGTGCGGCCCATTCTTGTTCAGGCAACTTTGCTTCTGCTAATACCCGCATGGACTATATCTCAACTTCCACTGGCAGTACTGCTTCCATTCCGTAGATTAAAGAGTAAGGCGTGGCTCTTGTTGCTGTTCTCACTGATGTTCTGTACCCCCACAGGGCATACGGTAGCTTGTTAGCCCAATCTTTGCAGTTCTCTGTCATCTTGGCTAATATCTTCTTTACTGTCTTATTGGCTGCCTCAACTGCCTCATTTGCCTGCGGCCTGTAAGGTGATGACTTGTGATGTCCAATCCCATATCTCTGTAGCATTGCCTTTGTTTCCCCTTGAAACTGAACTCCGTTATCTGTCACTACATGATGCGGCATCCCATATCGACATATGATGTTCCGAGCTATGAATTTTGCCATCTGCTTTGCTGTGACGTTACGAAATGACTCGGCTTCCACCCATTTTGAGAAGTAATCCACTGACACTATTATGAAGCAATGCCCATTCGATGCATTTGGTCGAATCTCTCTGATCATATCAATTCCCCATGCTGAGAAAGGTCATGGCTCTGATAGCCCATGCAACTCTGTGTGCGGCAGATGACTCAAATTACAGTGCGCTTGACAATCATGACAATGTTTTACCAGCTTTGCACAGTCTGTCTCCATGGTCAACCAGTAGAAGCCTTGTCTTACAATATTACGAGACAAATTCAACCCATTCATATGCGGTCCACATGCCCCGGCAAGTATTTCTTCCATTACCTTCTGAGCCTCTTCTTTTTTCAAACACTTCAACTGAACGCCATTTACCTGTCTCTTGTATAATTCTCCTTTCAAAATCACATACTGAGAAACCAACTTCTGAATGGCTATTCTGTCTTTTCTGCTTGCTCCTTCTGGGAATTCTCTATGTTCCAGATACCTCTGAATGTCATGATACCAAGGTTTACCATCGTCGATCTCTACTTCCAAAACTCTTTCTGTCTCATAGATCGGTTCGCTTGCTGTTGTCAGTATCAATGGTCTCATTACTAACTTCTCTGGATTTTCCCAAGTTGCTGCAAGTGTAGCTAATGCGTCTGCCATCTGATTCTTTTCCCGCGGCAAGTGCTGAAACTTACAATCGGGGATAGATTGTGCCAACTTTCTGAGGTGAAAAAGATAAGGTTTCAGCTATTATTCCTTCAATTCCCATTCTCCCTGAATTTTCGGATTACCAACATCGAATCTCCGTAGACCTCCACGCTCTCAGCCTTCAAGGCTATCAGTGCGGTCAATCCAAAAGCACATGCTTCATACTCGGCCATGTTGTTGGTTACCCCAAATGTCAACCTCTTGGCCATAGGCAAGGTTTCCCCTTCAGGGGACACTATCACAATCCCAATTCCGGCTCCTTTGTAATTCACTGCTTCGTCAAAATACATCTTCCATCCCTGAACCGTTATTGCTTGGATCTCTTCATCTGGGAATTCAAACTTATATTGATCCCCTTCAATAGGTTGTAATGCCAGGAACTCTGCCACTGCTCGCCCTTTGATTACCTTGGAGGTGAGATACTCAATGTCAAACTCTGTCAGCAACACTAACCATCTGCCCAACCTCCCCACTAACGAAGGCACTGAATGTAGATATTTCAAAGGATTCTCATTTGCCACTACCTGGATCTTGTAAGATTGGAAGTAATGCCGCAACTTTCTGGATGCCCATACTACTGCCAAACAAATCTTCTCTACTTCTTGATAGCGGGCTTCGTACGAAAGCATCTTCTTACTGAGATAGTAGACTGCATGCTCTACCCATGTCTCATCTGTCTGTACCATCATTGCCCCCAGTTCTTCTGATTCTATGGCCAAATACAATATCAAGGGTCTGCCCGGTCTCGGAGGTTTCAATACAGGAGGTTTTACCAAGTATTCTCTGATCTTGTCGAAGGCAGCTTGACATTGCTCATTCCATTTCACTAACTGGTCTTTTCTCAACAGTTTGAAGATATGCTCACATACTGATGTCAACTTGGCGATGAACCGACTGATATACTGAATTTTCCAGAGGAATGCTCTGACTTCTTTCTCTGTCTTTGGTGCTGGCATCTCTGTGATTGCTTTGATCTTCTCTGAGTCTACCTCTATTCCTCCCATTCCCACTGTATGTCCCAGCAACTTTCCTGATGTTACCCCAAACACACATTTCTTGGGATTCAACCGCAAGTTGTATTTGTCAACTCTCTGAAGGAACTTCTCCAGTGCTTCTATATGCCCAATTCTTGTCTCTGATTTCACCATCATATCATCCACATATACTTCAATCTCTTTGTGCATCAAGTCGTGGAATAGTGTAGTGGCCATCCGCTGATAAGTAGCTCCTGCATTCTTGAGCCCAAACGGCATTACCTTGTAACAATATGTGCCTCACTCGGTGACAAAGGCCGTCTTGTGCTTGTCTTCTTCATCCATGAGAACCTGATTGTACCCTGAAAACCCATCTACAAATGAATACATGGCAAATAAAGTCGCACTGTCAACTAGTACATCAATATGAGGTAGAGGAAAATCATCTTTCGGGCAAGCCTTGTTAAGATCTCTGTAATCCACACATATTCTGACTTTCCCGTCTTTCTTTGGCACTGGCACAATATTTGCTAACCATTCAGGATACTTTACTACTTCCAGGAACCCCACATCTATCTGTTTCTTGACTTCTTCTCTAACTTTCTCAGCCCACTCTGGTCTCATCCGTCGGAGTTTCTGTTTCACTGGCCTCATATTCGGATAAGTTGGTATTGTATGCTGGGCGATGCTTATGTCTACCCCAAGCATGTCCTCGTAAGACCAAGCAAAGACTTTGGCATATCTGACCAATATTTCTTCTAATTTCTCCCGCTCCTCAGAGGTAACCCACTTACAATTAGAATTTCCTTGGGGCTCTCTGGCGTACCAAGGTTGAATGCATTTGTTCTGGTGGAACTGATATCAAATATACTCAAGTCATGCAAATTGAAAGGGGAAAGACTCAGACGAGTAAGAAAAATGATTGTCTTTATTGCTAGCAGATGCAGGAATACATTCAAATAAATCAGAGAGATAAACATATTCATCCTCCACAGATGTTTCATCTCCCACAGCTGGGTCTTCCTCCTTTTCCTCGAGGGTCAGGCCCTCCAACTTCATCAGTTCTTCTTCCCATTTCTCTTATTCCTTTTCCACAATTTCCGATGCCAATGACTTCTCGCTTATCACCTTCTGAAAGATCTCAAACCCGAGCACCACAATCCCATTGACTTCTATCGGTTCAGGTTCTCCCTGATATCCCGTTGCCTTCACAAAACATTCCATCAACTTCAACCCTTTCTTCTTGGCTTTCGGGTTATCCTCATCAGACTTGTACCCCAAACCCTTTCGAGTAGTCTGACCTTTAAAGTTAGGCAATGTTGAACCTTTTCCCGGCTCGAACTTCATCTTTTCCATGATCCTAGCCACCCTAGGATCCACCCACTCCTCAAAAGTTGCTGACACTTGGAACCTTGTAAAAGGTTGTATTTCCAAAGTGGCCACAACATTATCTACCTCAGCTCGAATGGTAACAATCTCTCCCCCGTACGGGAACTTAACAACCTGGTGCAGAGTGGAGGGCACGCCCCCAAGCTTGTGAAACCAAGGCCTTCCCAATAACAAAGCATAAGTGGCCGGGATGTCCAGCACTGTGAATTCAACCTTATCTTCAATTGGGCCAACTTTGACCATTGCTGCAAAAGTACCCTCAACTCCCATCTTACTATCATCATAAGCTTTAATAGTCATACTGGAGGGCTCCAAATCTGTTACCTTCATACCCAGTTTTGCCAAAATCTTCAATGGGCACACATTGATGGAGGAGCCATCATCTACCATCACACAAGAGGTCTTCTTTCCCTTCACTTCAGCTCTGATGAATAAGGGTCTATTATGATTCCTTCCCTCAGCCGGAAGTTCCTCCTCGGAAAAGGTTATTATTTGTAAAGCTTCCTTTTGCACTGATCCGACAAACATCGCGAGGTTGGCATCCTCTGTCACTACTATCTTGCTCAAGGCCTCAACCATGGCCCGCCTGTGCTCCTGAGATGAACACAACAATTCACAGATGCTAACCTGTGCCCGTGTCTTCCTCAACTGACGTAGCACTGCATCCCCATCAGCATTCTCCATATTTTCAGACACTTATCTGCCTTCTGTCAACACTTATTTACCCTTCTCAGCCGTATCACTGTAGAAACGCCCGCTGCGTGTCATTCCTCTTACCACCTCTTCATCACTACTGGAGAAATCTTCCCAGAAATTCTTCCCCTGTTCTGTTTCATCCTCACTGCTGCTATCCCAAATTCCTAGGCAGAAGGCTTGGTGGTCAAAGGATTTGAGGAAAATGCTTTCGGGTAGGCCAGAGTTTATCATATAGGTTGGTGGTGGGACAGAGTGGTAATTCGGCAGGGGGTTTTGTGTGTGTTAGGCTGTTATGTTTCTGGGTCGGGTATCTTTTTGGAGTCTATAAGGTCCTGGATTTCATGGCGGAGGCAGGCACAATTGTCAGTGTCATGGCCCTTTTGTTGGTGGAAATGGAAATATTGGTTCAGGTTGAGATGCGGTGGTGGTGGGTGTGGAAGTGGTTTGGTCTCTAGGGGTTTCAGAAGTCCCTGTCTCTTTAATTTCTCCAACACCTTAGACAAGGGTCTTCCTAAGTTGGAAAATCGTCGGTTTTGGATAGCAGCAATTTCAGTGAAAACGGGCTAGGTACCTGACATTCCCCCAATGGGCCTCCTGTTCAGGCCATAGAACTTCCTATTCTCCGCCTCTTCTTCTTCAATATCCATGACAGTTTCCCTCAACTGTCGAAAGTCAGTAATCATGGAGGTCATCCTCCTCAACTTGTCGTAGATCGAAGGCTTAGTACCCTTGATAATCATCTTAATCTGGTCCTTCTCTGAGGGCCGAGTCTGCATCTTTAGAAGCTGGCTTCTCCAGCGGTCTACATACTCCTTGAAGCTTTCTTCCGGCTTCTGCTTAGTGTTCTCCAAATCACGGAGTGACAAATCAATTTCCAAATTTGTAACATATTGCTTCAGAAAAGCTTCAGCCAGTTCCCTCCAGTCTTCCTTAACATTTCTTTCCAGGCTATGATACCATACTACCGGCACCCCCTCAAGTGACATTCTAAATATTTTCTGCACTTGGCGCTGTGACAAGCCCACTGAACTCATAACTGAAACATATTGACGGAGATGGACCATCGGATCCCCATTCCCATTGAACCTGGCCATATCTGGCATCTTGAAATGAGCTGGCAGCTGTTCTTCAAAAGTCATTGCTTCATAATCTAACAACTCTTCATGTTTACCCCTCATTTTGCGGGTAACCGTTTCTACCTGATCCCGAAGCTTCTGAAATTCTGCCTGAGACCCAATCATTCTTCCTGTCACATATTCTGCCATGTCATCATCAAAAGTGGGGATATCATCTCCCAACCCATTCGGAGGCTCCTCACGCCTCACATTCTCAGAATTTCCCCCAGCATGGGGCACAGCAGCAGTCAAGGCTTGTAACTGTTCAGTAATCTTGGTGAGACTGTTCTCAAACTGATCCACACGGGATGTTTCATTCTCTGATTCGCTCATGTTTGCTATCGGCCTTTTAACAATTCTTCCATTTTCCCTAACCCAACGGATATCTATGATGGCTCTTAAGACACAAGAGAGTTAACATGATGTGTGTATGCATGAGATGCATGAGATACGTGCGATGTGAGCAACATATAATTCGGCCCATTGTCATTTTAAAGCTTCAATCATATTATTGCAAGGTGCAAACTTATCCCAGTTGAAAAGGCCCAACAGGTTTACACTTTGTGATAACATGGCCAAACGACTCCAAATGATAAGGGGCCCAAACACAAGCATAAAGAAACAATTTCTACATAGTGGCCCATCGGCATTTCAGAGACGTTTGGCCCAACTGTCATAGGATACGAACTCGTCCCAGTTTAAATGGCCCAACAAGTTCGCATTTCTGACAAGAAGTCCAACTGCATCCGAATGAGGATGGTCCATAAATACAAGCATAAAGAGATAATTCAAGCAATAATTTCTACAGAGCGGCCCATCGCCATTTCAGAAGCTTTTGGCCCAATTGTCATAGGATATGGACTCGTCCCAGTTTAAATGGCCCTATAAGTTCGCATTTCTGACAAGAAGCCTAACTGTATCCAAATGAGGATGGTCCACAAGCACAAGGAAATAGTTACTATAGGTCATACAACTCCGGTCTACGTGTGGGTTTGTGGGAGTGTGAACAAAGACTCTCGCTGGCGAAGGATTGCCCACAACTAGGTCTCCTCACTCAAGGGTTCGAGCAACCAAGTGAGCACACCCTTTTTATACCTTACGGTACGTGCCAACGAGTTATGGTGCGTGACTGACTGTCAAATGGATTTCCCGTTGTAGATTCCCCAGAGGGAGGGCGGAGCGAACTCTCTTAAAAACCCAAGCCTCTTAGGCTCTTATCGCTTGGTGACAGGAATAAACAACGAGTCCTCCAAATTAGTCCATCACGGTAGGCTACAAGTACATGATTATCTAGGTGCCTTCGCAACTTTTCCTTATAGAAAGGTAGTGAATGAGGGAAGACACCAAACCATTACCTAGCCTTAAAAGTGCCTTTGATTAAACCTCTTTCAACCCACGGTAAACACGGTTAACTAAAGCACAAATCATAATCATTACAAGACATTATTTCGGGGCCAATTCTCTATCCCCAGTGGAGTCGCCAGACTGTAGGACACATATGTTGGACGACGGTGTTCCAGGCTCGCGGCCCGGTTGGGAGTACGGGATAGCCCGTGGGGGACTAAATCGGAGAAATAACATGGAGTCGCCACCCGGTGTGAACCGGGACAAAGATTTAAGGCCGCACCCACCCCTCGCAAGGGAAGACCTCAAACCATTGGGTTCGGAATGGTCCCTTACTTATGCCACTTGTAATGATGTGATTTGTGCAATAATTTAATTGACTCTAGCAACATACATTCCCAAGGGTATTATATTTCTAAGCTCACATGCATAAGTACACGGCTCATATCTAAGTTTGCATATAACCTATGTCCGAATTTGCATGCATAAAGGTAAATTGAAACACGGCAAACATACAACTTCATAAGCACACCATATTCATGGATACGGAAATGCAAGGAAATGGTAATTGTACAAACATGCGTAATAAAGAGAAGCAATTAGGTACATAATGCAAAGAGATTACTAACGAGGCAATCATGCATGAAATGTGATGAAAATGACTCAGTTCAGTGTATGTGCATTCGTGTAGCGTTCGTAAATGCGTTCGAACGGTAAACAGAAGGTTCGCGTTCGTATAGCGTTTGATAATATGTTCGAACGGGATAAGACCTAATGAAACAAAATGCATACGCATTCGAGTAGCGTTTGTAAACACGTTCGAACGAGAAACAGAAGGTTCGCGTTCGTATAGCGTTTGAGAACGCGTTCGAACGGGACAAGACCTGATGAAACAAAATGCATGCGCGTTCGAGTAGCATTCGTAAACACGTCCGAACGGGAAATAGAAGGTTCGCGTTCGTATAGCGTTTGAGAATGCGTTCGAACGGGACAAGACCTGATGAAACAAAATGCATACGCGTTCGAGTAGCGTTCGTAAACGCATTCAAACGAGAAACAGAAGGTTCGCGTTCGTGTAGCATTCGAGAACGCGTTCGAATGGGACATGACCTGATGCAAGATAGACGACGCAAACACATACACAGATGCACAATGTAGGACCCCGTGTGCCCGATTGAACTCATTCATATTCAATCGAGTATACCTTGTTCGGCGCGGCAAAACATCATGGCAAAGGTAGCCTTTAGGCATTTTCCCTCGAATAGAAGACCTTTAATCCACCCTAGTTAGCCCATGCGCACTAGAATACAATACATGCGTAAATAGAGCACCGATATTCAAAGGGTCAATGACATAACAAGAGGCGCGACAAAACATCGTGGTAAAGGTAGCCTTTTAGGCATTTTCCCTCGAATAGATGACCTTTAATCCACCCTAGTTAGCCCATGCGCATTATGTTACCATGCATACAAATGAATGAGACAAAAATGTGGACTTCCGTATATCTGATTAAACGTATCTCGCATTCAATCAAACACACTTCGTCCGGCGCGGCAAAGTATTGTCGTAAATGTAGCCTTTTGGACTTTTCTCCCCTCAAATTGAGAACCTTTAGACTAACATACTAAGCCCATGCGCATTACAGTACAATGCATATAAAATAAAGACAATAATATAGGACTTCGCATATTCGATTAAACATATATCACATTCAATCAAACACACTTTGTCCGGAGCGGTAAAGTATTGTCGTAAAGGTAGTCTTTTAGACTTTTTCTTCCCTCAAATAGAGAACCTTTAGACTAACATACTAAGCCCATGTGCATCACATCATCAATACAAACAAATAATCGTACGGAAATTAAATGGCGGAATGTAAAATACGGATAATAAACAAACAAGATAAAACAAAGCGAAATATGTGTCGTTTGCTCAAGTGGTACGTGGAGTTGTATCTCAAGTACAGACCGCACTACCTTCTATTCGGATTCGGCTAGGGAATTTACGTCTGGGTTTCCGTCCTATATACCACAATAGACGACACATTTTCCATTCATTCAAGGGCCACAACATCCATCAACAAACGACTCTCATGCGGAAAAAATAAATAAAACAATTAAAAGATGAATGAAAATAAATACTAAAAGTGCCCTCAGGTCTAACCTTTTATGTTGACTCTTGGAAGTACGATACACGATCGTCGGAAGGGTTAACTCTCCGTAACTCCTCCGGTTCACTGGTTCACTGCTTCCTTTCGCTGTTTCGTTGTTTGGACCGCTGTCTTTACTCCGTTCCGCTGCTATTTTTGCTGTAGTTTTCTGGACTGTTTTTGCTGTAGTTTTCTGGACTGTTTTTGCTATATTATGGGGCTGTTTTGTGCAGTAATCTTAAGGATTTTAAAGTGCAATTTTTGTTCACTGATTTTGTTGATTTAGGCTACTGTTTTAAGGTATTTGGGCTGCTGTTTTTCGGTGGATGTAGGGGTTATTAAAAGGGTGATTTTCGGCTGTATAGAGTGAGGAATGAGAAGCGAATTCTTTGTTGCTTATGGCTTGTGATATGCGTCAATGCTAGGAGTTTTTTTTTTTGTGAATGAGCTAGGGTGTGAAAGGGTGGATTTGTGTTTCTTTTATAGGCAAAGGCTAGGGTTTCTAAGGTTTGAATAGGAATGGATCAAATAATTATTGGGATGGAATATTTTGATTAGTGTCTCACAAGGAAAGATCTTCTTATGTTAGGGAGGAGATTTGGTTTGATTGGGAAGGTGATATATTTGATTTGTTTATTTAGGTATGTGAATTATTTAGATTGGGATGTGATTTATTTAATTTAGGAAGGATATTATTTTCATTTGTGACATGTTTTAAATATTTTAATTATTTTTGGGTGGGCTAATTGGGCTTGGGCGTGAGGCTAGCAGCAAAACCAGAAGTACCGACACCGTTCGAACGCCGATTCGAACGTTGCACGAATGCCCGCAATCTGCTTGACGTTCGAACGTGTTCACGAACACAGCACGAATGAAAACAGTGAACATGCAAATTGAATCTGATGACATACTTATTCTGAATTTCCCCTTCCGACATTTGTTTCCCGTGACTTCCGTGACTTAAAAGGTAGTGTCTCCAAATGAGACTCATCATAGGGCCTTACATGTAAAACGCAGTGCCTGCACTACTGTGGGAGGTGGTATATCATGTGCAGGGTGTATATGTCATCTCTCTCACAGCAGGCGGGCCCCACACAGTTGTGGGGTCCGCCTGCTGTGAGAGAGATGGCATATACACCCGGCACATAATATAATTTTCGCTACTGTGGACATACAAGTGGACTGTTCAAAGATGCAGAAAAATATTATCACACAGTCTACAAAGAAGCTTTGGCCATAAAATACAGGATAAAGTGATTTGAATTTCATCTCATTAGACATCACTTTTTGGTGAGATTGGACAACTAATCTTTCCCCAAGATTCTAGACTTCAGAAATAAGGTATTACCAGTAAAGCAATTACTTCGTCTCAAATGTATGACTTCTCTGTGAAACATATAAAAGGAGACAACAATGTTATCCCTGATATGTTATCCAGACCACAACAAGTAAAACGCATCACCTCATTGACAACAATACATTTGATTTTCATGGCATCTTCAGCTTATCCTAAGGATTATCTTTATCCTTCAGCTGCCATCAAAAAATATTTTCCTCCAGGTGTGATCTTCCTTAGTCCTCAAGAGATTCAGTCATATGGAAAAAATCATATGTTCCACTACTTATTAGAACTTCAGAAGAAGCGTGAAAACTTTCATTGTCACACCAAGTTCTTTCTAGACTATCCTTTTTTCAATGGTCTGTTCATTGATCCTATTAGGAGTCTTCTTGATGAAGAACTTTGGTATTTTTGATGTATCACGGTTCTATATTCCTCATCTCTTGTTTTTCCCTTGGAAGTTATGAGAACTCATTTATGTGACAACCTGAATCATCGTTCTTTTATCTGGACACTTATGGGGTGGTTTAGTCTTCTTCTATGGTGGAGAGACCAACTTACCACTACACGCAGAAACAAAAATATTTTGTATAAACCAAAGGAAGAGATAGACAAATTTGGTATCATCTTCATTGTCCATATGCCCTACCTCCAACATCCCGAAACTAAATTATTTTGGGCATAAGAACAAGCCTATGAATAGAGAGTTCTATCAGATACTTATGTACTCCTTAAGGACTCTGGCCTGTTCAGAGATCTCAAGAATTTCCTTTTTGAGATCAACCATTATCAACCAGACAAACCAAGCTCTCTCATACATCTTTTGGGCCACGACATGAGCTTATTTTCTGCCCTAAATATTCACTGCATCCAAAAGAGTTCAGCGGATTAATAATCAAGTAAGAGAGTCCAAACTCAACATATATTTTCTTCCAAGACTCTCAGGATCTATATGAAGAATTTGAGCCCATGAAGGAAGAACCAGATAATCCAGGCCCAAAACCAGATGATCAAGGCCCAAGTTCCAGCAACATATACTCTAATACTGATCCATGGTGGTATTGTGTCTACGGTCCGATTGACTCTGATGATTCAGATTACTATAATCTCAATATGTCACCTTCTCAGAACTCCATGTGATATGTTTTCTTTTGTCGGTTTGTCTTCTAGCATCAATAATTCATGCTTTAGACATCATGATTGCTATATTTTTACTTTATGTATGTGTCATGCTTTAACATCTTATCTTTTGCTTTTGCTTTGTAAAAAGAGATTCTTTTTGCTTTTTCTAAACGAGTGGTGTGTATTAGTTTGCTTTATTCCTTTGATGCGGGGTCCTATCACACCAAAGATGCTTTGTGTTTTCCTTTCCTCCGTCTATATAAGGAGTGGGGTTTTCCTTTTGTATCCAAGTTTGAAATTTGGAAATCGTTATGAAGTTTGAATAAAAGCTTAGTTTGTTAATCTCTCATGTCTTGTTAAGTAACTCTTAGGTTCTCTCCCAAAGCACAAGGGAGCATTCCCTCAACTACTACTACTATTCCATGAGTTTTCAGTTCACCTCTATCAATCTCTATGAGTATGCTCTACACTTGCCTCTTATGAGGATCCTGTGTAACAGAAAATAGATGATAATCTTTCCTCGATCCTGGTCTTAGGCGGTCTCCTCTGTGAATTCTGTTCACCCGAAGTGTTGGCGTCGAGGTCGGATAGTGTCGTTTAGCCATTTAATAGGTGGTAGGGACGTAATAGAGTGCAACCCGAGATTTTGGTATCAGAGCCAGGTTATGTCATGAACAATGATGGGGTAAAATAGTGTATTAATAGGTGATTATGTTTTTATATTATAATATGTTTCTGATTTTAATTTTACAATTCAATAAAAAAAAAGTTATATAGATATTTTAATTTTATAATAAAATGATATTTTATTTTTATATTGCAATATGTTTCTTATTTTTATTTTATTATTTTAGTTTTATAATTTTAAAATAAAAAATTAACTTTAGAGATATTTTAATTTTATAATTTAATAAAAAAAATTGTAGAGATTATGTGTCACATTAAATTAATAGGTTTAAAATAAGAGATTATGTATTTATTTTATAATAGGTTTCTTATTTATTATTAATTAATTAATAAGTTTTTTATTTTAATCCGAGATTATATTATTATATTATAAAATGTTTCTTATTTTAATTATACAATTTAATAATAAAAAATTATAAAGATATTTTAATATAATTTAATAATAAATAAGATATTCTATTTTTATAATAAGTTTCTTATTTTAATAATTTATATTTTAATTTTAAAAAATTAAAATAAAAAATTAATTTTAGAGATAATTTAATTTTATAATTTAAAAATAAAAAATTATTCTAGAGATTAAGTAACACGTATTAAATTAATAGGTTACCTATTTTAATATGAGATTATGTTTTTATTTTATTATAAGTTTATAATTTTAATTTTTAATAATAAAACTAATTTTAGAGATATTTTTAACTTTATAATTTAATGTATTCTTATTATAATAGGTTTCTTATTTAATAGAATTTAATGGTGAGCCACCACGTGACACGATAAGGAGGCTTAATAATGTTTAACTTTTATAAAATTAATAAGTTTCTTATTTTCATTCGAAATTATATTTTTTATATTATAATATGTTTCTTATTTTAATTATACTATTTAATAATGACAAATTATAAAGATATTTTAATATAATTTAATAATAAAAAATTATAAAGATATTTTAATATAATTTAATAATAAAATAAGATATTCTATTTTATATTGTAATAAGTTTCTTATTTTAATTAATTTATTATTTTAATTTTAAATTTTAAAATAAAAAATTAATTTTAAAAATATTATAATTTTAAAATTTTAAAAATAAAAAATTATTCTAGAGATTAAGTAACACGTATTAAATTAATAGGTTACCTATTTTAATATGAGATTATGTTTTTATTTTATTATAAGTTTATAATTTTAATTTTTAATAATAAAACTAATTTTAGAGATATTTTTAACTTTATAATTTAATGTATTCTTATTATAATAGGTTTCTTATTTAATAGAATTTAATGGTGAGCCACCACGTGACACGATAAGGAGGCTTAATAATGTTTAACTTTTATAAAATTAATAAGTTTCTTATTTTCATTCGAAATTATATTTTTTATATTATAATATGTTTCTTATTTTAATTATACTATTTAATAATGACAAATTATAAAGATATTTTAATATTATAATTTAATAATAAAATAAGATATTCTATTTTATATTGTAATAAGTTTCTTATTTTAATTAATTTATTATTTTAATTTTAAATTTTAAAATAAAAATTAATTTTAAAAATATTATAATTTTAAAATTTTAAAATAAAAAATTAATTTTAGAGATATTTTAATTTTATAATTTAAAAATAAAAAAATCATTATGGAGACTAAGTGACATGTATTAAATTAATAGGTTTTAATTTTTAATAATAAAACTAATTTTAGATATATTTGAATTTTACAATTTAATGTATTCTTATTGTGATAGATTTCTTATTTAATAGAATTTAATAGTGAGACGTCACGCGACACGATAGAGAGGCTTAAAAATATTTAACTTATATATATATCGGTTTATACTGATACGTTGGGATTTTAGATAGATTGTTCGAACGATTCATCCAGAAATTTCTAAAGTTGTTCTCGTTCGAAGTCATTCGAACGAACTATATAACATTCGAACCGTAAATCCAAAGCTTTTTAGGTATGTGATTCAATAGTTTCGTTCGAAGAACATACATCTTATGGTGAAAAAATAAATACAAATAATTAAATGTATCTTATTATCGATAACTTTTGATTTTTATAAATACATAAATTTAATCCATGCTTTTTTTTTTCTTTTTTTTTTGCATCACGTCAATCAAATAAAATAAAATAGTGTTCTTAGTTAATTTTTGATACTATCGCATATCAAATAACAACGTACTCAATTATTTATTTAGAGAAATTTTTTATACAACTCTTGTAATTTGGTGACTTACAATCAGAATGTGAAAATATTTTTTTGAAAAAAAACAATCATATACATTTATCTTGTTTCAACCGAATTTTTTGTTAGGTGATAAATTAAATAGTACTACTTAAAAATCCTTTGACGTTGGGAGCTATACTCGTTAATTTCACCCTTAAAATAATTTCCATTTTGTTTTTTTTTGAATTTTTGACTTCTGTTAGAATATTTGTTAAGATTAGCTTCGCTGCGTAGCTAATAATAAGAATTTCAAACTGACGTATTCCTTCATTTTATTTAAATAAAATAGATTTTATTGTAGAAAAAAATTTAAAAAAAAAAAAACCATCAATACGCAGCACATACATAACATTTTAGGATTTGCGCGGAAATATTTATGTGACTAGAATTTAAAACTTTATTTTAAAATCATTTTAAGGATTGTGGTTATGTATTTTTAATGTAAACAAATTATATTAATAAAAGTAATCACAATTAATTTAAACAAATATGCAATCAATATTTATCAATATAAATAAATTCAATCAATAACAAAACATACTTGAATATGTTTTTCTTTTCTTGAGTCTTTATTGATTTTTTCCTTCTTTGATTTTCACCCGTAATAGTCCACCAAACGTTACACCTCTAGTAGACACACTAGATCCCTTCTATAAACAAATTACTCTCACTTTGATAATAAAGAAAACTATTTTATTTTTTGGATGGTTGAAGTCTAGATTAAAGATCAAAAAAATATTTTTTCCTTGAAAATAATCTTAAAACAAATTTGAAACAGAACAATAGAGAAAGAGAATTCGGCCAGGGGGAAAAACTTGGGGCTTGGCCGAAAATCATGCTATTTAAATAGTATTGGTTTTGCCTTGTTTGTATCGTAATACAATAAAGACAATCCAAAATCTCTCCAAATTAAATTTGTTATATTTAAGATTCTTTCTCAAATTGAACTAGAAAAACTTAAATAAATAAGACTTCTTTATTTAATCTAAATTAGGACTTCACTAATTAGTGTGTTATCCCACTAAATTAAGGCCCCAAGAGATTAAATATTATTTTGATCCAATTATTAATTAACTATTAATTAATTAAATAATTTAAACTTACTTAATTTTAATTAAAAATTAATCAAAGTTGCATTTAATTAAATTTACATTATTTAATATAAATATCAAATATTTATTTAAGTAATTAAATCTAAATTTTATTTCATATTTCTAATTTATTAATAAATTTTATATTTCTGAAATATTCTGAATGTCCTAATCTTATTAGGAAACCTTATTTTAATTGAAAATCTTATTTTCATATTAATTACCAAAATAATTACTAATTAACTTTTAATAAACATCATTAAATTCATAATATAGACGAGAACTGTATTTGTGCGATCGTCCTAGGTTCATTATCGAGTAGCAGTAGCAGTAGCAGTGAGATGGTATCAACTCTTTAATATTTCATATATATGATATCTCAGAGACCATGGGTAAACGTCTAGCAGTATGTCACGACCCCTAGTAGATGATTGAAGTGAGAAAACATATGAACCTGATCGAGCATGTCATATCATTCCTTTCCGATATTTATGTTCCTTATCGAGTTTGAGATCATAGTTAGGTCAAATCCTTACCACTCGATATATTCCAAAACTCAATCTTGTGGATTTGATATCTCTAAGATATCAACTGCTTTAGCAAAAAACTTGTATCCATATCTTTGAGTTTCCTTGGAACATCTCTAGGTTTTATTATCAAAGCTATCATATCCATTCTTGAATCACATATGACTTCGTAAGTAATTAGCTCAAGACCATCTAACATTTATTCATATGATGTGACTAGTCGAATGATGATATACTAGTGAATCATGAGTAGAGATGGCAGTGGGTAGGATATGGTGCGGGTTTTCCATTACCAAACTCGCACCCGCATATGTAAATAAATTACCAAACCCGCACCATACCCGTTGCAGGTTTTAATTTTCATTACCAAACCCGCACCGCATATAAAAATAAATTACCAAACCCGCATTGGTACCCAACGGATTTTTTTGCGGGTTTTTAAAATATTGAATTACTTTGTGTTCTTAATAATATAATTTCTTAATTAAATAATTTATTTTTAATTACTAGTTGTAGTTTTCACATTTGTTTTTCATTTGACATATACAACATGCAATGTATGTGTATACAGTACATAGATAACATAATGTATGAAAAACTCAGTACCATATGTTTATTTTTTCATATAAACATAATTAAAACGAGTTCTTCCCTTCATAATTATAATGATCTAAGTTAGCCAACTCAATCGAAAATAAGCTAAAAAGTAATCACCAACCTTTGGTCATATTTTTTTTTTATGCTAAGTGTAATGAAAGTGATGCTTACAAGGCTCAAGTGGTGTAAGTGTAATGAAGAAGCAGGAAATCTACTGAAGTTGGAGCAAACACTAGCTTATTTTGCTCCTCTCCCGTTTATGATCATGTGAACTTAATCCAAATTTTTGTATTATAATTTTATTAACAAGTGTGATTAAAAAAAAACAATAATAGTCATGCAAAAAATCTTCAGTTGGGCAGGTTGCGGGCTGCGGCTGAGTGTGAGTGTGGAACTGTGGATTAGTTTTTTAGGTTTAGGTTTTGTTAGTTGTTTTTATATGAAGGTTTTTTTTATATTGTCCTAAAAATATTAATTAATAAAAAATAATATTGCGGGTATGCGGATACCCGCATTTTTTTCTTAAATACCAAACCCGCACCGCACCCGCAGCGGGTTCTGCTTTAAATTACCAAACCCGCACCGCACCCACTAATATATTTACCAAATCCTACCCATTGCGGGCGGGTTTTTGCGGGTTTGCGGGTAAAATTACAATCCCTAATCATGAGCACTATCGTACAAGTTAATATGTGATCTCAGGTCAGAGAATATAACGACACTAATATATTATTACGAATATCAATGACCTTAGATAATAATAGCATGTGATCTTACGCTTCTGTGGTCGAATTCGATATTTCATTCTACTAATGAATACATCTATTTTTTGTGTCTTTATGATATGAGAGTTATTATCTATTCTATTAACATCAAATGTCAATATAGGCGACACACAACAGTATTGATCAAGTGATATATTATTGTCCTGTATAATAATCATATTTTATCAAGAACTTAATTTGAGACTTATTCGTATAAATATCGTTAACTCTCATAATCATAAAAGTCTTTTTGAATTAACGATATTCATTTGACATAATGTATCAGGACATACATATAAAGTATGGTTGCAACGACGTATAGAAATCAAATGCCTTTTATTAATAAATAATTAATTGTATTATATAATATTACTCCTTACACAATAACATGCATAACAGGTTTTAGGACATATAATTTAACAATAACTAGTTTACTAAAGACATTAACCGAGGCTCATAGGGCAAATGAGGAAGCTCCCATTCTCAAACAAAAGTTATAGTTCTAACCATAGAATAAATGAATTATCAATTCTTTTCAAGTGTTTGAGAAATAATTTACAAGCTCATTCTTTAATATAATCTGGCTGTAACGCCTTCTAGAGGTCCCGACTCGAGACCACTAGAGTTGGTAATGGTATCAAAGCTGTCTTTAGAGGATAAGTTCATTGATGAGACAACTATATTCTACAATTGTTGAAAACCGATAAACAAAACATTCTCTAATTGAATCGCATTCAAGCGAACATTACATTACTAAAAAGCCTGATAATCAACTGAATTTATATAATAAATAACAACAATGCTATAGAAGCTTCAGTGGTAACAAAGGAAATACAAAATCTTCAATGAAAAAGAATAAGAATTTGACCTCGAGCTGGGGTCATTTCAAGTTCTAATCATACATACACACTACACTCCTTCACTTCACCAATAGAATATAATAAGATTAGAAACCAAAACTCTACTCTAACCCAACCTAATAACACCATATCCCTTTTATTTTTATGATAATTCAGAGTGGGCGTGTGTGTCGGCCAGCTGCTTTGCCACAGAGAAGTGCATTCTTAGGAATGGGATATTCATCCCTTAGTGAAGCTGATGTTGTGTAAACACGCAAGTATAACTGTTGCCCAAGGTACTGTCTTGCCCAAAACTCAGATCGCAAGTTCCACATACCTACGTTATCCAGTGCTATATAAATAGCAGACCATGACTTGGGATAAACCTGCACTCATCGCACATCAAAAGTTATTAAAATTCTTGTTTTCATTTGGATGGTTTATTTTGATTTTTAAAATACATATTTCAAAGAAATTTAGTCTTGCCTGGACAGTTACACGGGCAACTGCATCACGGAGATTGTACTGGTTTCTACTAGCAGATGTCCATTGGCCTCCATCCATACTGCATTTGAAGATTTTTACGTTTAAGAGATCATTATGACTGAGATGGTCATAACTGCAATTTTGGATGTCGAGTCCTAAGATTTTACAAAGGTAAATTACGTGCTTACCCAACAACCCAGAATTGGTAACCATTAAGGTGATAGCTCTGGATAATGTCCTCGTCGTTTTGAAACACAATTTCAATAAAAGCTCTGTAGTCAGCTCCCATAACTGCTGTGTCTTGGTAAATCCCACCACCAGTAGGATTATCAGAAATGCTTCCAACGCGGAAAACTCCTCCAATCTTGAAGTAGTCAGCAAGCTTTAGGGGAGTGTCAGCTGGAATAAAGGACACGCTATTGATTGCATATCTTTGCTTGCCATTAACTTGCCCGGCAGAACTTGAAAGCCTGATAGTTCTGGTGGTGTTTATGAGACCATAGTGGTATGAACCCTGTGGGTTAGGCCTTGGTCCACTGGCTGTAAGATTAGTCCTGAAATAAACAATTATCATCCAATTAGTACCCACCATGAACATTTTAATTCATTAGCATAATTTTGAACCATTAATGGATTATAACAGAAAACATCAAGTACCTGATAGAGCGTGCTTGATTGAGTGACCAGTCAATTTGGATGGTTGGTCCCCCGGGGATTGGGCCTGAAACTAGACCGGCAGAGTTACTGTAATGAAGAACGCCGGTGGTGGTTAGGACTTTGGAGGTGAAGCGAGAGGAAACAACAATGTAGTAGTCTTGTGCAGGCTGATCGGCTGTAACCAAAACTGAGTATGATTGTCCAATATGAACATCAAGCGAGGAATAGGTAGTTTGGAGTGTATGTGTTCCCTCAACTTCTACCAATTTCATCTTATGGTTTTGAATGCGGAAGTTGAGTGAGTTTTGCAATCCAACATTTGATATCCTGAGCCTATAAGTTTTACCTGTAATGGGAACAGTGCAGATGTTATGGATGCGCATGGATATGGATGATGCTAAGAGTTCACAAACACAATAACAATTGGCAGAGACTAGACTGATAGCATACCTTGTTCAACATTAAAACCGGCACCACTCCCACGTCCGTTTATAAGAATTCCATCAGGGAAAGGTAGCTTCTTGCCTTTATCTAGATGTGCCTTCAAGACCTGCAAAAACATACATCAATTTATCATCCTTCAGCAAAACAACTACTAAAGAAATTTTAATTAGTTGGCATTGTTTAATCCAACCATCTCATTTTATGAATTTTCATGAAACTACAATGAGTGATCCCAAGTGACAAGTCGGATCTGGATTTTAATTTCTTAGACCTGAACCTAGATCCATTAAATCCATACTCAATCATGTTTCTAAATTTTAGATCCGAAACTCATATTATAATCCATGCGGCCAAATCAACCCAGCTCGGACCATTAGGATTTTTCCCATCCATGCCTTTTCGTGATCTCTAATTTCAATAATGGGATATGGTAGGATACCTAGTCCAATACAACACATCTGGGCCAACAAATACGGCCATATCAACCATTTGCAGGACATTAAATCAAAAAGATAATACATTAGTCAATGTGTCTCCATTCCAATTGTGTAATCTATATAATAAATGTTTGATCTCATTGGCTCACACCAAAAGTCCAAACCTAACATGATACTTGCATCAAGGCAAGTAGAATATTTTCTAAACTGTTTTAACTGGAATCACATTATTAAAAATTTACTTTTAATAACAAGATTGAAGGTAACAATTTTACTAACTGAATGGTCTCATTCATGATGTGGAAAGACTTTTTGTTTGTGATGTGGCTTCTCTACTCTTCTCAACAACCCACCGCTCAATAATTTTTGTGGGCCTCAATAGTCGCAAACAGACAAAAAAAGAGGAGTCAAGGACCCAGCTGCAAAATGCAGAAAAGTTGTATGCCATTATGGCATAAACAGTTAAAAGCTAACCTTATGTTACCGACACTAGCACGCTACTTTCCTAACTAAATCGACCAACTTCAGAAAATTTTAAAGCCCACAAATTTGAACACCGGGCCGGGCCTTGACAATTTCAAAGACACTTTATTACAAGAAGCCTAAAACGTAGAAAAAATCAACATGTTAAACGTGAGTATAAATGTGGAGATGACATATAATTACCGTGTGATTGGACTTGTACCAATCTCCGATAAGGACGGTGTATTCGCCGGCGGGATCCGGGAAGGGAACGGGAATGCGCGGCCGGCTAAGGATCCTTATTCCTCCAAATCCACCAGCAGCCTTGTGGAAAGCAAGGGAAGGGAAATAGTAAAAGCTACCAATTTGATCCTTCACTTGAAGAATGTATGTAAAGTTCTTCCCAGGAGGAATAGGGCAAGTTGTTCCATATACGCCATCTTCAAATGAATTCCTCCTGTTTTGAATTCCATTCCTATACTCACCACAACAAAACGATACAAATTACAATGTAATCTTTTTTTTTTGCCAATACACAGTTTATTAAGATCCTGTGGTAAATGATGTGACATTGGTTAATTATATTCGGTGGTTTAGCGGCGGATTTTGAATGTTTAAAAAAAAGTAAAAATAATTAAGTGTTCCACTCACACTGAGTTAGATACAAATTTTGTATAATAAATTTTTGACTCGAAATGCAAGTTGCTAGCTTTCCTTGACAGATTTATAAAACTACCCGAGTGGAAGACAGCTGCTTACTAATAATGGAGCACGAGGACATGGCTAGTGGGTCTAAATTAGGTGAGCATATAACAGAAATTCAAAGTTTCTAATCAATTCACCCCCACTAATGGTGGGACTATATTTAGTTTATAAAATATGGTGTTAAAAATAAGAGATCCGGGTTCAAGCCGATCACATTACATGAGTGAAAAGGGATTGAGTTTTGGTTAAATTAAAAAATATATAAAAGAATTTTTATATTTCTCATACAAATAACATAGTAGCAATGATAATGATATTTCATGTGTTAATGATACATAATCATTACGAAATTATATTACAAGACATACTAAGAACGTGCAATTTAAAAACACTACAATACATATGAGATCCAATAAGCCAGATCTAAATTAACATGATCCAGCAAAAAGAAAAATGCAATGTGAATGAGCCTAACATTCTATAATATAATAAATCTAATTAATAAAGCACTATATCTAAAACTACTAAAATAACCCCACATGGCGATGCAATGAATGGCGAGATTTGTCATTTTGCAGAGGGCGCGCAAAACATTGTAATTGTGCATAATCATTTTAGTCTTTATATGGAGAATTAAAGATCACAGGAGAAAAGAGTGATTGAGAGAGAGATGTTACCAGGAAATAAGAAAAGGTTCGTCTAAACTGTTGAATACGTTGATAATAAGATTGTCATTTGTAACTGAGTGAATATCTGGGCCTGGAAATTGCCCATTTATCAAAATACCCTTCAAACAAAAATCAACACCATTTTGATTAATCATTATACCAAACACAACCCAGATCGTAAACATTAAAAAGAAACAATGTAAATGAATTAGACCTGTGTGCGTGCATATATATATATATATATATGTGTGTGTGTGTTAGTGTTTATTTATGAACGAACCCTTTGGCGGACGCCGAGGGGATAGATGTCTCCATAAGTGACATTCCAGTTGAAGAATCTGTAGGGATCTTCAGCATTAGCAATGGCAGAAAGATAACAAAACAAGGCACAAAGTGAAGCAGCGACCGCTAAGTTTAGCGGCATTTTGGGGGAAGGCTAAGGCTTTGTTTTTGTTTTGTTTGTTTGTTTGTGAGAATGAAAGGGGGAGAGAGTTTTTAATTTTTCAGAGCAAAGAAGTCAAGAGGTGAGTAGTGAATGATGACTATGAGTGATGATGGAATGGCACGTTATTTACAGAGGAAATGTGTGAGTGTGTGTGGAAGCTAAGTAAGTAAAAATAAAAAGAGAAAATTGAGTGTCGGTGGAGGGGCCCGATTGAGCATTCCCTTTACTGTTTAGGCTGTTTGTATTTGTATTTGTATTTGTATTTCCCACATGGGTGGGTTTGTTTTTGTTGCGACTTTTGTGTCCTGTGTGCTATGATGTTTTTTTTTTTTTTTTTTTTTTTTTTTTTTTTTACAAGCAAAAGAAAAAGAAAAGAGACTGCATGTGACGAGTTTTAACAAGCAGGTCCCATTCAAATAAACTGGTTTTATTTGAATTAAAACCAAATCATTGTTTGTTTGCTTTGTGCTTACGGCACTTTTTGATCCCCACGCGCCATGAGACTCTAGAAGTCTCCTATCTAAAAGACAAAAGCCACCTTAATTATCGCCGGATCTGATCCATTATAGGTTAAGAATTTGAATCTTGTGTTAAAAACCTTGGGTTAAAGTTCAATAGTATATTAAAGTTAAATATGGGAGATTAACTTGTTGCAAAGTCCACTGAATATGCTAGTAGCTGCTGCATTTCGAATGTGTGTTTAATTCTTTTTTTATATGAGGTGACCTTTATTATGCCCCACTAGATCAGGGTAAGGACAAATTGAAAGCATTCTTATTATTTCATAATGGTGAAGTGAAGTAGATTAGATTTTTATAATCTCACTGTAAAAGGGCAAATCTCATTTATTGCAGAAAGTTGTATGGTATCTGTGTTAATACCTAGCTCATGTCTTTTTTACATTAAAAGTTGTACCAAAATTTGACGTGTCTTCATCATTTTTGGCAGTGATTAGTTACAGGTTAGGTTGCAAGGACCTAAATTGGATCTGAGTTTTTTACACCATTCATTTTTATTCTACGCTAAAAAATAAAAAATAAAAAAAATAAAAAATAAAAAAAAAATGAGAAGATGAATAGCCATTCTCAATCTCACGCATTACAAAGTTATGAAAAAGAACATGAATGGGTTCGTGACTTTTGGCCATAATGCAAAAAGATGGCTCGCATGTGTGGACAATATTTTATAGGTACCTGCCTGGACCTGTTTGTTAATATAGACAAAATATTAAATATGTATGTAGTAAAAGTCCACACTTCACAGAGTATTCGTACGTTAATATTCTGTCATTAACTGTCTTATTTGAAACCTCCATTGTTAAAAACAATTAACCTTTCAGAGAGGGCCCCTCACTCAATTATCATGAGTTTTAGAGGGCCTTGTTTCTAATATGTGAATCTGATTAAAATCATATTAAATCATTTTAAAATCTGACCTGATGGTGGGGAAAAAACTGAATTGAATAAATTTTATTTATTTCTTTTAAAATAACTTTGGACTTTTCCACAGACTTGTTTAGAATTTGTAACGAGTCAAACATCAATGCTCCTGTTAGGTTAATAAAATTACCCGCTAAAACATTAAGTTAAGGAGTTCAAATTTCCCAACATTAGTTCTCATATATCTCGTACTTCTACCTAAATGATGAAATTACACTTTTTTTTTCTTTTTTTTTTTTAAACTTTTAAAGCGATAAGATTAGACAAAATTTGGCAGCACATCAATCATCTCATGTGTGACATAACCCATTTTAGTTTCAAAAACGATACATCTACAAAAATTAGCACAAAATTATTAAAAGTTTTTAGTTAAATATTATTTAATGTTTTAATCCTAATTTTTACTTTTTTTTTTTTTTAAATAGTTTTGGCAATTTCGAACAAACATGGCATAAACTGGAACCCACATACTAGGAGTGAGATCACTATCCTTTAATCTTACGTCAAATGTAACAACACAAGACCCAATTCGATCCACCCAATACATCGTGAGATCTGAGAAGAGACGAGATCTATATAATATAATATTAATCACTACATGTTTACTACATCAACCATTACCGAAATAGGCAAGTCAATGACAGTGTGAAAGCTACAAGGGCTATGGAAGCTTCAGCCATCTTACATATATATTGATATATCCCATGCTCACATGGTTTTACAGCCAGTAACAATCCTTTTATCTTACAGACTCAGTATAAAATACACTAAACTACTCACTTTTAAACTTACAGACTCAGTATAAAGGGGAAGACTCACTGGGAAAAGTTTTTAGATGATAAAGCTACATTTTCTAGGTTTGAGATCCTTTTTTCCTAATAACCATTCTTTCTTTCTTTACTTTTTTTATATAACAAAGAAGTGGTTGAAGTTGTTTTCCAAATCCCAGAACGCAGAATCCATTTCGGTTGGTTTGATTATTCAAGGCTTCAAGGGGCAGATGAAGCCACATATCCATTGGCTGAGAAAGCTGATTTGCTATTCATTAAACAAACCACTCTGAACAGTGATTTAATGGCCTAGCCCAACTAGAGTCGAGTAGAGGCAATGGCTTCATCTCATTATGCATGGTAGCCAATCGTAAGTTTAGCCAATGGGTAACAGAATGATAAGTCCAGGCTAGAAACTACCATAGGAGAGTTTTTTGTTAATCAAATCAATCCTAGTGTAAGGCCCTGGTTGCTGCGAGTGTGATGCTTGCTCAACCACTCCAATTTACAGGGCTTTGGTTGGCCACCCAAACAAAACTTAGTTGCAGACATGTTTCTAGAGTTTTGGATGATAAAGTCAAACATCTATTATTACTAGATTAGATTGTATTAAACATAGTAAAAGAGTAACAGCATTTTCTTTCAAGGTAATTGTCATCAATAAATCAAACTTAAAATAAAGGCCGCCGAGCAAGGGTTGGAGAAGTACTTGTTAGCAACACAGTCGCGTAATGGATTTGATGATGCAACGAAATGAAGGCTTCGACGTGCTTTAACGGACATTACAAAAAGACAAAAATGAAGTCAAAATGTTGATGAAGAGCTAAAATGAGTTATAAGATGATCAAGAGAACCAAGATGATAAAGAGCCAAAAATAAGATGGAAAAGCCAAAGTAAGAGTCAAGCAAGATGAAGATCAAGATAATGATTAAGAGCCAAATCTAATTGTAAGTGAGTTTATTTAAATGATCTAAAGCTCTTAGGAATCATACATTTTGCATCACTTGCATTTAAAATGGCTTAGAATGCTAAAAGAATCATATGCACTTTATTTGCACCAAAATGAACTTCAAATGCACAAGTGCATCGGTAAATGATCTTCCAAAAACTAGTAAACGGTTGAATTAAACATCAAATGATATACCGGTAGATAGATATATGTCTCTAGTTTTCTACGGTTCAAACGGAACACAATTCCGATATATAGAACTTTTGCTAGAGTCATTTTACTACAACATATTCAGATGTGCGTTTTCTGCACACATGTCACATTAAAAAATTTCATAAAATTCATCTTAATGTTTTTGAAGCTGAAAGTTTTACAGAAGATATATATATATGTGTCTAGTTTATGTAGAAATTAACGGATCATGATTTGGAATTTTCTAGAGAAAGTTATGGCCAAAATACCGAGTGCTGTCATGATGGACTGGTCATCAGAAACTTGCTGAGATAGGCATACCGGTCACCATACCGATCCCATACCGAGTGCTGTCATGATGGATTGGTTATCAGAAATTTGCTGAGACAGACATACTGATCACCATACCGGTCTAGACAGACATACCGGTTACATACCGATCACCATACCGGTCAGAGCTGAATTTTTCACACATATTGGAACCGGCAAGGACCAAACCGGTCACCATACCGGTTACCATACCTGTCTAACGGCTAGATTCTCCCAACGGTAATATATCTGTTGGAGACCGGCATACCGGTGTCAAAGACCGGCATACCGGACTCAGAAAGAGCTGTTGGGGCATTGCTTTATAATTTGCTATAAATTTAGCCCCAACTCATTTTTGCTTGGTAAGAGACTTATAAAACTTTCATACACATTCGCTAAAGCAAAAACAAGAGTGTTGAATAAATCTTCATAATCATATACACTCACACATCAAGCTCACACACTACACCTTCATATTCATTGGTAGTTGAAGGGGTTATTTAGGGGGTGAGTCCGGTAACGAAGCGGAAGCGGTGAAAATCCGATTTTCAGATTTCAAAACTTTTTCTCGGATAAATTAAATAAACATATTTATTTAACATTCCAATAATCAAATTATGAAAATAAATTCAATAAAACATTTTTAGGTGAATTTACCGAAATACCCTTGCTTTGTATTTTTGTCCGTTTTAGTCCGAAATTGATCCAATCAATTTTGAATGATTCTAAATCATTTCTAAGATGAACTTATGATGTTCAAAACATCAAAACACCAAAGCAACCAAAATCCCCATTTTTCTTCACAATGCCGAGAGCACCACTAGGGAGCACACTTGTGCACTTTGTCATTTCATGACTCAAAACACATCTAAATGTAATCCAATGAACATGAAACTTTATATGTATCATATACACACATAAATACACAACATATATGAAAACCCCCAAATTTGGAATTAGTTAAGAACCCTAATTTTTCAATTTCCACAAATTGGACAAATTAGGCTAATTACATTAAATCAAATGTTTCAATCATCAATCTTTCATCCAATTCAAGTCTCAACACAATGAAACAACTCAAGATCAAATCTAGGTCATTTAAGAGTGGGTCAATAACTCTAGAATAGCAACATGGTTTCATAAACCTTAAAAGAATACATATAACTACACTAGTTACATTCTTTCTTCACCATACATGCTCAACACTTCATTCAAACTTCCATCAACAAAAACACAAAGAAATAAAGAAAGAAATTATCTAAGAAACACATATGTTGAAGCCTAGAACCTAAGGAACATATTCCTCTCTAATAGTAAGTTTAAAAACTTACTAAATTCCAAGCTTTTTCTTTGATAAGTCTTTTTCTCTCAAGCTTTCAAAGTTTCTTCAATGGAGTTTGTTTGTATAAAGTGTATTAGGTTAAGTGAAATGAAAAATGAAAAAACAATTTATACTTGCCAAAAATATGTCTTGGCCGAAAATGCAAGACCAAATGCAAGAAATTGTAATTTCAATTTCATTTCAATAATCATTTAATCAACTTGCACAAATATCATATAAACTACTTTATTAGATATTTATTTAAAGTCAACAAAGGCAACTAAAGTCATTTAATTAATATATCCTAAAGTAAAATATTTATATTTTAATTAATTTAATCATTTAACAATTAAATAATTAATTAATTAATCAAATACAAATATATTAAATATATGTATAATATTTACATTAAATATTAAAAACATATATTCATTTAGGAAATAAGTCAAATATCTCATTTTGACTATTAATTAATGTGTATTTAAATTAATCAAGTATTAAATGTAAATATACAATAATTACGTAAATGACTATCCAGTCCCTTTTGCACGTATCTTGCGTTTAACCTTTAAACGACTTTATAAATAATCAATATTATTTATTTATGTTGCTCTAGTGCTCTACGAGTATGTTTCATTATTGAGACTCTCTAGGTTCAGGTATATCCGTCACGAAATCAAATTTCATGTCCATAATCTATCCACCCGTATATTATGACGGTCACGGATAATCTCGCTAAACCATACAGGTCGAGGTCATGGCAAATGTATAATTCCTCCGTCACAGGTATCCGGATAAATCCCAGAGATATAGATGTAAACGTCAAATCTCTATCGGGACTATCCAGTCGACTATTCTATTAGCAATCTCAAAAAGAATGTTTAGAACTAGCTTCTAAACTTACCACGGGCCCATGGTTTTATCTGATTGCTAATCATATGGACTACCTATGCTCTGGTACACAGAACTGACGGATCCTATCTTGACACCATAGGACACCCTGAGGATCTATCTACACCCAACGAACAGGCGGAGGTCTGATCTAAATAGATCGGTGACGTGACTGCCATCTAAGTGTAGAAGATGTCTCATGTGCCCACAATGGCATCTCAAGTCTAAGAATCACAAGTGCTACTCAACCCGAGAAGATTCTTATTGACGCTGGTGTACCATCCATTAAGAATCTTCGGTGAGTCGTTCAGTGTTTATCCACTATAAACACCTACACGTCTATACTAGTCTCCAAGACTTATGGTTCATTGAGAAACAATTGGAATCATATATTCCAGTATACGACATGTACCGGTCTCAACGGGTTTACTATACTGACCAAGTAGTGTAAACCTTGACCAGGAACTGTCTGAGAATGACAACGTCATGATACGACTCAATGTCCGTTGCGACGCTTTTGCAACTGTATCATGACTAATCATTCTAGGGTCATTACGTCTTTACCATATAAAAGATTAGATTATATTATAGAAACTGCATATATTATTACTAATAATAATATTTTACAGAAGTATTTAACAAAATACAACCGGGAATTGGCGCTCTGAGCACCAACCCCTACAGTAGTGAGCTTAGATCACTTGGGTAACCAACTCACATAATCTTCTTTATTTTTGTGAGTGCCCAAGTGTGTTTTACAATTTCTTTATCAAAAACACTTGTGGTTGTGAAATCCCATCGTTTGGGTAAATTGTAAGGTTGTGAGTGCGCCTACGGACAAAACTCAAAGTGTAAAGGTTTGGAGTGCACCTTTGCGGAAAACTCTTGGTTGCGAGTGAGCCACGACAAACTCGTTATTAGTGAAAAGCTTCAAGTGTGGCTTGGGGGAGTGGACGTAGGCATTGTTGGTCAAACTACTATAAATCTCGGTGTCGTTTTTCTCTATCCCTTAACTTTTACATATTGCAAGTTTAATTTATTTATATGCTTATATATTAGAAACTTGCATATAGGTTATTTATTGCAATAGAGAAAATTGACCTAAGGCTTAATCGACAAATATACTTAAAATCGGCAAAAGTTTTAATTCCGCATATTTTAACCGTAACCCAATTCACCCCCTCTTGAGTATAGTATTTATTTGTCACTATTACTTGTAGGTAATTTCAGTACTAAAGCATCAAACTAAAATCTTAATGAGAAAAGTGTGAAGTAAATATAAATCCAGAAAACTCGATTGTTGCATAGATATGTGTTAGAGCGAGAGAGGAACAAAATAGTGAAGTCCATAGAGCTGAGAAAATTAATTAATGGGTTTACTCTACCCTTTCATTATGGTAAGATTATCAATTATTATTATCTAATGGCTTTTCCTCCAATCTCTCTCAAGTAGAATTCCAAAAATGCACAGCCAATTAAGCTAAATTTGGTTTCAATTTAGTCCATATCAGAATCAACCAACTCAATAAGCTTAAACAATCAAAGAGAGGAATTTAATTTAATTTTTTTTTTTTTTTTTTTTTTTTTTGCATTTCTATCATTAATTCAACTAACTACACATAACAACTCTAGCTCTCGTAAACATCCACTATAAACCCCATAGTTAAAAGGAAAATATAGAAATCGGTAAAAAAAAATATTATATTATTATTTGAATATCAAAAGATCGATCCATTATTCCATGATTTTTTACTTTATTTATAATGTCTCATTATAAGGAAAATAAACAGACAGTGGTTACATTTTATTCACGTTTCTCTCACATGATCTTTGCTTGTTTTTCCAGAAGAGGATATGAGGCAGAGACCCTGCCAAAGAAATGACAATCCTGATTTCAAATCCTAAAAGAAGCTTCTGGATCAGACCCTAAAGACAATCTTTGAAACTAGATTCTGACAGGAGGTCCTGTAATCAGACTCTGAGAAGATAGCGTCTGATTTCTCCCCAAACAGGCTCAATGATTTAACGCCCAACATTAAGACACCGTTTGATAAAGAATATTGATTGAGTATAAATTAATTTATAACCTCACCAAACTTTATACCAAACGCTACATAATATCCTTGTCTTAGTGAAGAATTGAATGAAGCTGTGTTTGTGTTTCTTACATAAATTCTTAGCGTTTGCTGTAAACACTAGTGACTCTTCAGGGTTTTCGGCGGTGTTGCCGGCGTATCTCGGTGTTGCTGGCGATGCCATAGCGATTTGCGAGTGACAGTGAGCGAGTTTTAACTGAAAGTGACCAAGCGAGTTATGGTCCTCGTGACGTGGCAAGCGACACGTGTTTCGGCATGATAGGATCAGCCAACAAAATTCGCTTACCATAAGTTCATCGCATCTCTGAGACGCTTTTACTAAACCAAATAAAAGGTTTAGTAAAATGGATACAAACAACAATAACAACTGAATAATTGTTAAATGTGTGTCCAAACAAATAATAGAGGCTTGTTTACTCAACTGCTTTATACGAAGTACAAAGGTGAGGCACTTGCATTATATATTATATGAATAAAAAAATGCATACAAATTTGATGAGTCCCATATTTTCTTTATCAAAAATCCAGAGTTCCACATTGTTTGCTCTCAATACTCTTTGTTCCACCATTTTGTTTAGTGTCCTGTTTACGATCATTGTTGTGGCCACGACTACGCCCAATTCCCATCTTAGGCAGACCTCGATTGAGTCCTTCCAGAAGAACACAAGCCTTGCACCATTTCTGTACATTGAGAATCAATAGAAAGACAAGGAACAAATACATTATTTGGGAAACCTAGCAGTGTATGCTTAAGAATGAGATTTCAAAGCTGGAGGAAATAGTCTAACCAATAGGTGCTTTTAACTTTTAACAAGGTATATAATAAAGCTTACCTGGCTAGATATGTAGCCACAGCGTTCACAGTTCCCCTGCTCTGGCATTTTCGTTGAAGTGGAAATTCTAAAGTTCTCACCAGACTTGATGATATCCAGTATGGCTCTAGGTCTGCATTAACAAATAAAAACCATTAAAAAATAGATACTTTCACGTATTATTATACATGAAGGTTCAGCAGGGAAATGAGGAAAGGAAAGGGAAAAAAAACTGCATAACTTTGTCACAAACATGTCACCTTATTCTCTCCAAATCTTTAATGAACTCACGAGCAAAACCACGGTAAGCATTCGGAGAATAAATGCCTGCAATTGCAATAATGTCATTGTGAATTCATCAACTAAATATATTGTGGAAACAAGAAGACACCAACATTTTAAGAGAGAATATTTATGGGAAAAGGACCACAGAAGATAATCTATAGCAAATGAAAAATTACTAATGGATTAAATGGGAATGAGAAAATGAGTACTTACATTCAGTGGAGAAGTAATCCAGCCTCTTGAAATATGCATACGTAAACATGTAGTTAAGGTTTCACAACTAAGAATCAATAATATCAATCCACGGACATTTAATACTGCTAAGGCAACTATTCATTAAAAATTACAAGGATATATTACAATCTCCTTCTCATAGGTGTACTTGAAAGGTTTGCATCTTGGAATTGGTCCATCTTCACCCGTTGTTATCGATGTACATCTACTCAATCTACAAAGTGACATCATGTTTTTAGTTCCTGAATAAGAAAAAAAAGATAACATTGAAAGAGAGCTCATTCATCAATTCATTACCTAGCAATATCACCTCGTAATATGTTCAACAGAACTGTTTCTGCAATATCATCTGCATTATGTCCAGTAGCAATCTTGTCTACTTTCAACAATGAAGCACCTCGATCAAGTGCCTAATTCACCAGTTTCATCAGCTCAATCAAACTTAATCAATAGATTACTGAAAAGCTTCAAAAATTGCAAACCAGCCACACCTAGAACATTCCTAAAACAATTCTCATAAACGCAGAGAAAGTGTGACAGATATTAATGCCAAAGAAAACATCGCAGTGCTTGCCTAGCAAAACTAATCTTTTTATACCTAAAGATACATTATAGTGAGTGCCTAGATGTGCATTATCTAAGGGTCCACATGTCATGTGAGTAGTGTTGCCATCGGGACCTTTTATTCTAGCTTCCAGTGTACAATTATCTCCCAAAGAGCTTTAGCAACAACATTAACCCATACAAAGTAAAGCAGGCATATACATGATTTCTGAAAGACGACAAATACCCACCTTATCATTATCAAATGATAATAATTTTCTTTTTTTGGAAAGAAAGAACGAAATCTCGTGACTCATTATGGAATGATGAAAACATAGGTAACTACAAAATTTTCTATTCCTACAACATGCTACAAAACAGAAAATACTGTGTATCTGCTGATAATACAAGATGAAACAGTAGTTTAAATGATATTAGGGAGTATTATTCCTATACCTGGCGACGGAAAACACCACAAAACGTGCAATTATTCTTTAAACCGATCACCTTCACTATATCATCCATTGTCCATCCGTATAATTCCTTGTATGAAACAATTTTCAGTGGCAGGCCATACTGCAGGGGAAAAGAACATAAAAATAAACAAACACATGGATATATATTTAAAAAACCAAATACAATTTACTCAAACAAGTTAGAAATTGATTTCTAAAAGAATAAGAATGAGCATAAGTCCCTTTAATCAAGTCAAAAATTTAAGAAAAATGAAAATGCAAACCTGAATTTCATTTCTTTTGACAGTTTCAAGTGAGTCATCCCGGTACCCTGTGATGCCTTCATCAATTGACAAGAGGAAAAGATCTAGACCATAGTTGTGACGTTGGTTCAGCTCTGATAACACATAAGCAAGGACTGTGGAATCTGCAACAAAAACATGACCAAATTAGAAGATTTAAGTACAAGAATCAATGAAATTACCAGCAAAGAGCAAAAGCAAAATCACCTTTTCCACCAGAGGCTCCAATGGCAATACGCTCACCAGGCTTGAATAGCTGATTGTCCACAATCACCTGGTGAATCTCCTCCTCAAATACCTCATAAAAACACTCCCTACATATCTAGTACCAAACAAAAATTTACTCATATACAACAGCAAACACGCCACGAAAGCTGATGTTAACAATTGACATGTATAAATAAATTTACCTGTTCTAGGGTTTTAGGTCGTTTGAGGGCGGCTTTTCTCTGGTTACAGACGCCGCAAAGGCGGCTCCCTGCTTTCTTCGACTTCGGCTCGGCGTCCTCCATTGACGTCAATGGGGAAAAAATTATATAAGAGGTTTATTTTGAAAAAAAAAAAAAAAAGTGATGTTGCACCAGCACGTTATGGAGTGAATCGAATATTGCAGTTCCTTATTCGAGGCCAATTTCATATCAAGCGATTCCCTTTTGGAGTTCTTCCTTTGAAAGGTATTTCCAGGTCCCCTAGTGTCTTGGTGGTGAAGGATCCAGAATTTCACTTTGAGGTTCTGGGTTCGATTCAGGGGGTGCAACTTATTGTAAGAGCCTCATCCTCCGGGGGTTTTAACCTTTTGCGAAAATGGGTGGTTTCGGGATTTCCAACGATTTCAAAAAAGGTATTTCTAGGTTTCACGGGTCGGGTCGGGTTTCTTAATTTTTTTTTGACCCGATTGGGTCGGGTCAATCGGGTTTCGACCCGTGACCCGATTTGAGGAACTGACCCGCGCGGGTCGGGTCTAATCGGTCGGGTCGAAAATCTCGGGTCAGGTCGGGTCAGCATAATAGAATTAAATATAATATATGGTACAAAATTTCATAAAATGTCAGTAGCTGCATTGGCAGAGCGTTGAAATTAAATTTCAGATCATGCAGAGACAGCAGAGTTCGAATCCCACTGGCCACCTACACATTTCAACATTTAAAATTTCAAAAAAATTAAAGAGGCAGCTGGGATTCGACCACAAACCACCTGAAGAAATATAAGGACATTGCCAATCCAGCTACGATGTTTCTTGTTAAAACTGTATCTACAAAAAATTATATTATAATTGTTTACTTCGGTCGGGTCGGGTCAAACCCGATTTCCTTTCCGAAACCCGTGACCCGATCCGATATTTCGGTCGGGTTCGGGTTGACCCGAATAATTTAAATTGATAAACCCGACCGGGTCGGGTCATTGCGGGTCGGGTCCGGGTCACCCGACCCTATGAACACCCCTAGGTATTTCCATCTCGAGTTTTAATTTTTTTTTTCCTTGCACTCTTGAAGAATTTTGCTCTCCAAATACTTTTGAGAACTATGGGTGAGTTAAATCGAAATGGGTTTCGGTTCTGGTTATGAATCGGAATCTATTTGGAAAAAATCAATTCGTGAAATCAGAATCTACTCAATTAAATAAAATATTTTATTAATCGGTTCTAATTCAGTTCCTATTTAAGTAATATTATCAAACAATTATAAAGAGACAACTTACTGTCAGGCAAATTTATAAGAAAAGAAAAGAGCTTATCTAATAATGATAGATGTAAGGAAATTGTGGAGGAATGTTGGTATTTGGGGGGGCCTGGTATAGGTGGTTGTCCATCGCAGAGATTCAGGAACATATCGGAGACGGTGAAAATGAGATTAAGGAAGTGGAGTAACAGAGAGTTTAAAGGGAGATCTGAGGAGCTTACAAACCTAAGGAGTACGCTTCACCAAATGCTACGAGGTGAGATGCAATTTTTAGATTTTGAGAGGATAAAAGTTACTGAAAAACGAATTGACCAGATTCTGGAAGAGGAGAGGAGGAGAGAGCGAGGGTGAATTGGCTTAAAGATGGGGATCGAAACACAATTTTTTTTTCACATTAGGGCCTCAGAAAGGAGGAGGAGGAATGCTATAAAAGGTTTAATGGATAGAGATGGTAATTGGGTCGACGACGAACAAGATATTGGTAATATGGCATGCGCTTACTTTGAGGAATTATTTACGTCCACTAATCCCTCAGAGATGGACATTGAGGCAGCTATGAGTGGATTGAGCAAGAAGGTCCAGTTGGTTTATGATGTGTCCTTAGATGCATCATTCACAGAGGAGGAAGTTACTCAAGCTTTATTTCAGATGGACCCTAATAAAGCTCCTGGCCCTGATGGTTTCCCATCATCATTCTTTATCAGTCACTGGTCAGCGGTTAAGGAAACCTTTCTTAACACATGCCTCCATATCCTCAATAATAATGGTGATGTATCCAGCCTAAATGAAACACATATTGTCCTAATCCCGAAGAAGACATGCCCTGATCAGATGAAACACTTCAGACCGATCAGTTTATGTAATGTGGTGTATAGAACAGTGGCTAAAGCTGTGGCAAATAGGCTTAAAACAGTGGTGGATGACATTATCTCCCTGAATCAAAGTGCTTTTATACCGGGTAGACTCAAATCGGACAACATCACTATAAGATACGAATGCTTAGATAAGGTGAGAAATATGAAAGGCCGAGGAGTTGGTATGGTTGCGCTTAAAATGGATATGAGTAAAGCTTACGATAAGGTGTAATGGAGTTTTCTTAGAAGAACAATGGAGAAATTGGGATTCTCAGAAAAATGGATCAAACTTGTGATGAGATGTGTTAGCTCCCCTACGTATTCGGTGATAATCAATGGTCAGGCCAGATGATGTGTGAAGCCTTCAAGAGGTTTAAGGCAAGGTTGCCCCTTATCGCCATATATGTTCATCATGTGTGGGGAAGTATTATCCCCACTGCTTATTGAGGCTGAGAGGTCGAAATTGATTAAAGGTGTCTGTTTTGGAAAAGATATCGTTATTTCTCACCTGTTCTTTGCTGATGATAGTTTGATTTTTACTATGGCCAAGGTGGACGAAGTAGTGACTATTGATAGGCTCTTCAAATGTTATGCACAAGCTTCAGGACAACTCTTCAATTTTGAGAAGTCCTCGATATTCTTCAGAAGCAACACGGAACAGCAAGTGGCCGAAACAATCAGAGGTATCTTCAGGTTAAACCAGGTCTCTATCCATGAGAGGTATTTAGGACTGCCATCAATGGTTGGTAGAAACAAGAAGAAATACTTTAATGAGATCAAATTGAAGGTTATGAACATTGTGAAGAGGTGGAATGAGAGTCTCTTTTCTTATGGGGGTAAGGAGGTGTCGGTGAAAGCGGTGGCTCAAGCCATCCCCACATATGTGATGGGTGTTTTCAAGCTGCCCTTTGGTTTGTGTGAGGATATTCAGAGGGTGGTTGCCAAATTTTGGTGGGGGACCAGTGGTGATAAAAGAGGCATTCATTGGGTTAGGTGGAGTAGGTTATGTAATTCCAAGAAAAATGGCGGGCTGGGTTTCAGGGATCCTATTTGCTTCAACCAATCTCTTCTTGTCAAGAATGGATAGAGAATCATCGAAAAGCCCCATTCACTGATGTCCAAAGTTTTGTAGGCTAGATACTTTAAGAAAAACAACTTTCTGGAGGCTACTATGGGTGGTAATCCTTCTTTCATTTGGAGGAGTTTGCTTTGGGGAAGAGAGCTAATCTGAATGGGTTCTCGGTGGAGAATTGGGTGTGGCAAGAATATATCGATTACACAGGACCACTGGATTCCAAGAGCGGCCACTTTTAGACCGGTTCTTGTTGTGGATGCACTGAATGATGCAAGGGTTAATGTCTTAATTGATGGGAACAATCGATGGAAGGAAAATATGATTGGGCGATTATTTATCAAACCTGATGCTGATGAGATTCTAAACATTCCCCTTCCTTTGCAAGCTGAACCTGATAAACTGATCTGGCACTACGACCCGAAAGGAAAATTTTCAGTTAGAAGCTGCTACCACATGGCTTTCAAGAGTAGAAAAAGAGAAGAGGTTGGTTGTTCTACAGGTAGTGGCGATTGGTGGGGTTTGGTTTGGGGCCCTTTCCTTCCTGGCAAGATTAAGATTTTTTTGTGGAGAGCTATGTCCGACTTACTGCCTACTTCTTTGGCGCTCTTCAAAAAGAAGGTGATTGAATCTCCAAGTTTGCCAACGCTGCGGTAAGGATGCCGAAAGCATTTTTCATGCGCTGGTAAACTGCAAAGCTATTGAACGTGTGTGGAAGTCACAGAAATGGGATATGAGCAGAAGTTTGCGAAAGTTTGGGGATCTCTGGAGTCTATTATGTTACGCTAAAGCAAATAAAAGAAGGGATGAGCTGGAGAAGATGGGCTCTTGTTGTGGTCATTGTGGGCTGCAAGAAACCAGTTTATCTTCGAAAAGAAAGTGGAGGCGCATTGGTGTATCATGAATAGAGCTGAAAACAGTTATGAATCTTATAGACGAGTGCCTAAGGAACCTGATAGTATGGTCGATCACAGAGCGGAAAGACTAATGTGGACATTGCTCCCGACGGCTTGGTTCAAGGTTAATGTAGATACGGCGACAGACAAGACGAAGAATCGTGCAGGTTTGGGAGCGATTTTTCATAACGACAAAGGAGAGGTGGTTGCGGCTGCAATTCAATCCTCAAAATTTACGGGTAGTGTGGAATTTATTGAAGCGGAGGCAATGTTGTTAGATCTAAGAATTGCGGATCAACTGAATTTGAAACCATTGTTGTTAGAAGTTGATGCTCTAAATGTGGTGAGTCTTGCCACCGGGCTAAGTTATAGTGAAAATGAAATCAGTTGGGTGATCTCTGAGATCCGAAGAGTTGCTAAGAAATTGGGAGATGCTAATATTAGTTACATTCCTAGATATTGTAATATGAAAGCTCATGGGTTGACGAAGTTTGCTGTTGACAACCCAAGCTGTGAGGTGTGGACAGGATCCATACCAACTTTGTTATCTCTTTTGTAGTGTTTTATGAAATATAAAAATATTAATTTTCAAAAAATAATAATAATGATAGAAGCACCGTTTCAACTATAGCAGGTTCCTTGTCTTGCATTTTAAATACATTCACTTCCCCTTCTAATCCCTTTTACATTTCCGGCTTCAACTATAGGGTATGCGGAAGAGCTACGTTTCATTAGTATAACAGCAGTGAACTCAGCTGCCCAAACCTGTCAAAATATGAAAGCCTTATAATATCCCTCTAGTGGTGATGATTAATAAAGATCAAAATCCAATTACATCTCAAACGATGGAAGATTAATTAATGAAATTGGTTCTAAATTCGGTGTCAGAAATCGATTCTAAATTCGGTTCCATAAACCGATTCAATGGTCCAGTATCGGTTCCGACCATTCTGGAACCGGAGCAAGACCGTTTAAAATCAGTTCCTCCATTTTGGAATTGAAACCGGACCCATTACAACCGGTTACGGTTCCAAACCCAGAAAACCAATCTGGTTTCAATCGATTCCGGGTGTGGTGTGAAAAAAAAATTTTGGAAAAAAAAAACTAATTGATTAGAAAAAAAAGAACTATTTTTTACCTGAAAAACCCGAAATAAATAAATTTTATTTAAATTTTTAAGTCTAATTATTTTAATTTTATGATTCTTTTTAAAGAAATAATTATAATTTTCAATAGAGAAACATTAAAAATTACTTTTAAAAATCTCAAATAATTATAATTATATTTTTTTTATCACTCCCAAACAGAATCATACAAGAACAATCCATCAATCTCATTGAAATAGCGGAAGTTAATTTGAGAAAAGCTGGAAGCAAGAGACAAATAATTGAGGCAAATTTAGTTCTCAGATGAGGTAGGACACGAATAGAAGTTATCAATGCGATTTGAAAACTAGTTGGTGTGCCCAAATAGAATAATCGAAAGAATTCATGTTCATATACCATATTTTTATTCTGCCAATTGAATCCAATTAAATTCAATCAATTAGAATCAGATTCCGATGGAAGGAAAAATCATTTCAAATATAAATTTTTGTCATGTTAAGACCAAGCCTTTAATAGTAGAATCAAATGCTTTAAACGTTGTCAACTGTGTTCAGGAAGGTGCAAAATATTAAAGAAATATTCTAGACTGTTTCAAGTAACCAGAACCAAGTCAAGGACTGCAGTGATATCAGAATTCTTCATGTTCAAAGAGCTGGGAAATTCACAGCTCATAATATAACTAGAATTAGGGATGATAAAAATTTTCGTGGAGATGGAGGCTCACAAAAGACTCGGTACGTTAGGAATAGGTAACGATATAATTTTCCATACCTATGGATTAGACAGGTCGGGTACGGATATTGAAATTTCCGTTAAAATAGAGGTAAAATCCCCTTGTAAATGGGGAGCCGCACAAGGACCCAATACGTTAAAAACGAATAAGAGAATAATTTTTGTACTCGTTGATTAAACAGGACGAGAAAAAATATTGACACCCTCATACCCTACCCTTTCAATCCCTAGCTAGAATAGCTCTTAATTTGAGTAGTGATGTGATTTGGCAGGAAGATGTTCCGGTAAATATTTGTAAACTTGTCTAGCTGTGTTTCAATGAATTTCCCGTTTTTTTTTTTTTTAAAAAAAAAAAAAAAAAAAAAAAAAAGAAAGAAACAGAGCCTTGATATCTCTTCCTGGTTCCTGCCACTGTAGTAAACAAGCCCAAGTCCGAGGGGCTTAATGGTGTTCCGTCCCTGCAAGACCATTGAGCTTGAGCTGTAAGCTATACATTTGTCTTTCATTAATCATCCAATGTTAGGATCGAGGCGTTACCCAAAAGGATTATGCACCAAAACCAATCTTGATGTGGTACGATAATCACCAAGCCCTATTGCAATAGTTGGAGATACTGCACCCAAAATTTTAAAAGAAGAAAAGAAAAACCTCAGACTAAATTTGAAATGTTTTGAAACTATAGAGATATTAGATGACTTGCACAAAATGTATTATAATATATATACTGCAAACATACAGAGCAAATTTAACTCAATGGCACAGCAGGCCCACCTAATTTTGTACAAGGTTCTCCTGTGAACCAGTAAAGGCGCTGTCTATGACATGATTAAAACATCTTGCTTACATGCATGAAAAAATTAGCACTTATCTCGCCCAGGGTCACCCTCGAGTCGTTGACATATGTCACGCCGTAACATCTCCGTATATTCCTGCATGAGGCCCCAAAAAGAGAGATATCTTAAGCTCCAAACAAAACATGATAATCATAAAAGCTTAAGAACTAGAACATGATTGGTATTAAGGATCACCACAAACCATTGCATGTATGATACTTACATGTGCAAGATCCTCGTCACTGCATAACTCATCCACAAGATCTTCGGGACTGCTTCCATTGCCATGAAGCTGGCCAGCATTTTGAACAATAGCACGAAAAACTTCTTCAGGTGGTTCTAAGTGTTCAATCATCTGAGCCATTTGTCGGATTCCAACCTAGAAGACACAAGTTGATAAAACAGGAAATAGTAACTGACACTGATTGATAAAGCTAAGTCCTCTTCAACTTTCAGTAACAAGGCAATAGAAAGTAATCAGGAATACATTTCCTTCCGGCATATATATGCATATGCCCAAGAATAAAGTAATTTCTCATATTTTACACATACCGAACAATACAGTTTAATCAATAATCATACAACCACACCCACATAAGCAAATTGAACAATAATCCCACAAAGGATATAATTTCATGTGGGAATACCAAAAAAACAATAAAACTACAATACAACCTTTGAGTTATGTGCCCAAATCGATAGTAGCAGAATCACAAATCAAAAATCTTTTGTAAAACATGAGGTTTTAGCACTTCATTCAGTGTACTAACTTCCCAGGTTCTTTAATATTTTATCTTTTAGATGGGTATACGAACCTGAATTCTATCATCAGGGTTGTCCACTCCACTTGACCTCCTTTCAAGTTGCTGAGGTGTGCTAGAAAACAGCTGAGGTGCAGGACGACTTAGAGCTTGGGAAACAACAGGCATCATCTGTTGGACCATTCTTGACAAGTCAATGCCACCACCCTCGCCACCTCCCAACCCCAAAAACATGTTTCCAACATCCTGAGTGTCAAACTGCTGAGCAATTTGATTGACAGTATTCATGATTTGGGGGCTCTGAGTGAGCTGCTGCAACATATTTCTCAATACACCTGGAGAACCAACCCCAGTTTGCTCTGAAAACCCTGAAAAAAGACCATTCAAATCAGGGCCATGTAGCACTTGAGACATAGCGCTTGCTCTGTCAACTTGGCAGTCAGTATCTTGTCCTCCTGACTGTTTACTCTCTGTGACCTTCTCAACTAGGGGTAATTGACCAGAGGACGGCACATTTGCATCTGTCCCATTCATTACAGAGCTAGACGATGCAAGAGTTCGCAAAAGATGCTGGCCAACAGATGCTGGGTTCAAGTTTTGATCAAGAGGAGCATTGCTGGTTCCACCATCACTACTCTTGACCAGGGTCTTTGGCTGCCTTACTCGCCTCTGTTTGCATAAAAAACAGTGTTGCGAGCAATCAGATAGCAGAAGACATCAAAGGAAAAAACATACGAAAATTTAATTTAAAAACTGAAGCACTTGACAGCATCAATGCAACACCATGGTAAAAAAGCAAGGTGCCACAGAATAAACTTTGGAGGAAAATAGTTAATAAACTGAAGTGCTTGACAGTATCAACGTAATACTTGGGTAAGCAAGCAGAGTACCATCTGGCAGTCACAAAGATCTTGCCTGAGAAAATAACATGGATTTTTTTACAGAGTCTTGCTTGCCAATATATCTGGATCTAAGAGCTGCTTCAAAGTGCTATATTTTAAAACAAACAAAATTATTTTACCTTCCGTTCTAAACCCCCCAGCCCCAATCCAAGTGGAACAGCCTTGGCACCCTCCTGTAGATTTTGCTTCTCACTAGATACAAGAGCATTTCCTGAAGTGTCTTCGGACTTGACAGCAGATTCCCCATTTGATGAACGTGATGGTGCATCTTTTGAGCTCAAGCCACTCCCCATATCCTCATTATTCCGTACTTGATCACCTTCAGATAGTGGCTGTTACATTACTAGCATTGGTCAGAGGAAATCACAAAATCATTCCCATTAGCATCATCCCTGTTTGTACACAAAGCATACCTTCTGACTTTCACTTTTTGGTGTGGTACTGGGCAAGGAGACACTAAGTTCACCCACTCTGTTGACTGGCATGTCACTGGGCTGTTCATTGCCAGCATTATTTCCAGCACTGGATCCATCAGATAAATTATGCCCTGTTGACGTCACTTCAGCTGCATACAAAAAGAGCAGCATTGTTAGCTATGCACCCATTATTACATCAATTTAGAAGTGTCAAGGCTACCTACCTGAAGCAACCTGGTTTTCTCCTTGCATGTTACCAACAATGTTTCTGATTTGTGAATTCACTGGATCGATACCGGTGGACAGCAAACCTGGGTCGGCAGATAGCTGAGATACAGGAAAGCCGAAACCATGTTGTGCTGCAGTAGAAATTGCAGCACCAGTAGGCCGCGATGGGACAGCTGCTGCAATGACATTTCTCACAGGTAACACCCTCACTGAACCCGAACCAGCCAACTCAGCAGAACCCGCAGTAGTGCGTTCTCCTTGCACTCCATCCCCGTTACTTTGCCTGGTACCAACTGCTGAAAGAACGGGTGCTACCGCAGTGCCTAATAATAACAAGCACCATTAGATCCATCAGAAGTATATACAGCAGGTTATGCATCAACTTTACCTACCAGCATGTATATGAATATTTACGTTCCTCGGGGCATTTCCTATACCAACAGGACCAATATTCATGGGATTTGATGAAGGAACTGAACCACCAAAGAGAGAGCTGGTTTGAAGAGGAAATGGCTGTAAACATGGGAAAGCCATGCATAATTAGGGACATTATAGCCTAGATTCTTTCAGTCAATCATTTCGAAGCTTCAAAATATTGATAGAAAGCAGTAAAAGAAGTCAGCAATTAGGCTCCGTTTGGTATAGCATAACTTTTCGGGAAGAGCTTCTACTAATAGATCTTTTAGAAGTAGATATTTTGACAAAGAATTTTTAGGTATTTGGTTGTGAGTGAGAGCTTTTATTAAAAATTATAAATTTACTTTAACAGACAAGTTTTTTAAAGTTGTGTTGTGGAAGAAAATAAATAACGTTGTGAAATAAAATAAGGATATTCTAAATAATTTAACTCTTTAAAGGAAAGCTTTCCAACCTCTAATCCTAAAAGCCCAAATTTTGAGTTTTTGCTAGCAGAGGGAAAATAACTTTTTTAATCCTCAAAAACTCTACACTAAATACAACCAAACACCACCAAAAATCTGGAAAAGAACTTTTGGGATACAAAAGTTTTTTTGCCTCTACTAGCACCTTATTTGTTTCATGGTTTGTCATGGTTTCATATAGTATGGTATAGTTCAAATTGTTGTTTGTTTTGACTTCCATGTTTATGATATGGTTTCTCATTATAATCTCATGGTTTGGAAACCATGAATTTTGGAGAGTTTTTTAAACCATGGATTTGGTGGTTTGTCATGATTTTATAATTTTGTACTCCTAAAATATCCTTAATAAAATTTTAAAATGACAATTCTACCCTATTAAATATATTATATTAATAAACAAAGATAGTTAAACCACCTCTCAATTATGGATTGTGTGATTTTAATAATAGATTGTTTTGGATGATATTATGGATTGCATGGATTTAAATTCGATGAAATTTTTATATATTATGGATTGTTTTTTTCAAATATTTTTTATTAAGAATGAGATTTTTCATATTTGTTATCTATTTTGTATATTAATTTTTATTATAATTTATTGATTTTAGATTAATGGGTAATAATTTGATATGCGTTTGGTGATATTTTAATCAGATTTTTTATGCATTTCATTAGATCTAATTTATGAACAAAAAAATTGGATTTAATATGAATTTATGTGATTAAGGGTATTTTAGTCATTTTATCATTTTTGGAACTATATCATACCATCAAACCAAACAAAATCATATTATTTAACCATATCATACTATATTTTCCCAAATATGATAACAGTAATTACAGTACAATATCATACAATACTATATCATACCATACGTTACTAAACCATGATGCACTTCATCCAAACAAGGTGTAAAAATCATACCAAACATGCACTTATACTGTCGGAGAGATGCAATAACATAAAACAAAAACACAAAATTGTCGGAATGTAACCCCAAGAGAGAGACTTCCTCTCCTGTGCAATTCTGAAATCATCATATTCATTGCAGAAAGCAAATTTCTCTTCCCACACTCTCATTTACTCTCTTATGTTCTATATTCTTTCACAGAGGTTTTCCTTCTCTTTTCCAGCCAAACATTGCACTCTATCCCATCCAAAGGTGCCTCAAAAGCGCTTAGGCATGCCTTAGGCTCAGGCTCAGACCACTACGCCTCGTGAAGGGTCAGGCCAAACGAGCTTCATCTTTTGAGATGTGCCTAGGCCCGCCTCATAAAAATGTGAAAGAAAACCCCTACCCGAATTGACCCACCTAACCCGAACCGAAATCAAGTTGTATAACATTTCCTTAATAAATTAAGATAGGTTTTGAGGTGAGCTTTAAATTTCGACAAACATATTAATTTATATTATCAGTATTTGTATTATTGTAATTATTTTTGATATATTTTCAGTGATTTCTCTTTGATTTAGTTGATTGGATACTTATATTTTTGTTTTTGCAATTTGCCTCATCTTTATCAGGCACGCGCCTTGCGCCTTGAGCGCGCGCCTTGCGCCCTGCGACCTTTTGCGCCTTTAACAGCATGAGTAAAATTTTCTAATGCTTCCTCCACAATGCATGATAGTTAATATCCGTCAACTGGTAAAAAATATCGCCAATACACACATTACTATTACAAACTATCAACATGTTTATTCAAACTTTGACCACGAGGGGAAGCAAGACCCACTTATACCCTCAAACCATATCCTCAATCGTATCATAGACCTGGCCAACCGTTCGATTCTATGGTTCCAGCTTTTTGGAATCGTAGAACCGAATCCGATTCGGTTCCTTATTTTTTAGGGGAAAAAAAAATTAGTTTGGTTCCGGTTCCGAACCGAACCGAACCTTAAGGTTACGGTTCCAAATTATGTGGAACCATAACCGAACCGTCCGGGTTTCGGTTCGGTTCCGATTTTGGAACCGTAACCTTAAGGTTCCAGCCGGTTCGGTTTTGGTTCCGAACCGAAACCGTGGCCGGGTCTACCGTATGATGTCATGTACACCAATATTTGATACAAAATTATTGACGAACCTGAACCATTATCGGATTAGGTCCTGATGGAGATATATAAACTGCAGGCCCAGCATTGACAGAAGATTCCGCCTGCAAGTCACATAAAAAAGGTGAAAATGTAGTCACAATCACAAAGTGAACCAATTTATAGAGAGATGGCTAGAACATACCGGAGACTGCCCCATACGCAGCGTCAAAATTACACGACCAAGCTCTAATAGAAGAGAACCTAAATGTTGCATTGCAATGCCCATTTGCACAGATTCTGCCTGAATTTGTCCCCTAATAGTAGGGTCTGAAGAAGCACCCTCTTGCTCCAAACGTCCTGCAATATGCTATTGCAGCCGATTACAAATAACAATTATCAGATTATTAAAGCTATCCCTCCAAAAAAAAAAAAAAACCAAAAGCCCTGTGGTAAAGTTGGTTCATTTTCAGCAACTTTATTTTTCTTTCACAGGATATGAGTGATCATAAAATATTGTTTCAATACTGGTAAGTGATAAAGTTCCTCTAAGCAATTAAATCTTGATCCCAATTACTACTATATATTTTATTGATAACACGTGTGATATTTCATTAATCTGAAATGTCCAGTAACAGAAAGCAAAATCATTAAAGATTCCTCTCCACAACCAGAAAAAGTAGAAAGAAAAGTCAATCCAATTAATAGAAGGAAATAAATTATCAAAATGTCAAAACTCGAATTTGAAAAATTTACAGATACATATATGCCGCCTTTTTTGAAGATAAATTTTAAGGAAAATAGTCCATTAAAATGCACCCATGGAAATCAGAGATGAGAACAACTCAATTTCGATCATAAATAAAAGGATCAACAAAGGAAAAGAAAAGGGGAATATATATAACATTAGAAGTGCTCTAGGCATGATATTTACAGAGATTGCATTGAGTGTGTGACCACTGAGAAGCCTTTGGTGCATGTCGCAAGACAATGCTCAATGCTTCAGGAGTTGGCAAACCCCGTTCGTTGGATGGCAATTCAGGTCGTGGTACTTCTTCATTGCTAGTTGAAGATGAATTCGGCCGATACCCTATATATCACAAAAGCAGTTATTTAGAAAGCTATTTCAAGCAGAAAAGTGCCAGATAATGACTTAGCATAATCACCATTTCGGGACAGCGTCTGTTCCATGCGGTTCATAAACTCTGAAAGCGTACTTAAAGAATCAGGAATTGGCTGAAACCCAGTAAAGAATAACATTAGACATTAGTACATAATAAGAGCATGTGTCACGACCCCCTCCCTAGAGCGGGCCCAACCCTAGAAAGAGGTTCGCCGACTTCTTCAGCTCGAGCATACTATATGTCAGACAATCAATCAAATACACACAAATATTACATCACTTATTACAAATCCAAACAGTATACACAACCGTTGTGGTTTTACAACACAATACAAGAAAATAAATACAAAAGATGACACTAATGTCTGGTCCAACCCAAAGTACAACTGTGGCACGTGGAACAACTCTGGTACTGCTACTACTGTGCAGGCGGATCACCTGAAATGTTAGGGAAGAGGGGAGTGAGCTTAAAAAGCTCAGCAAGTAACATTCATCCTCTCAACACGACCTCACCAACAAAATAGGGTTATATATATAAGCATATTAAATATATGAAAATAGCATATGTTATAATATTATCACAACAATCATCTCACAACAATACAACCATCCATCAAACATGGTTGCTAATCCGGGTTTAGTATAACAGAGGATTGAAACCAGTGGGAAAGTATCTCAATCACAACTCCCAAGGTTTCCAACCATATCAGCTCATAACATGTGAGTATAATATACTCGAAGAGGAAGCCCCTGTACTCCCTCATATCAAAACCAGTGGAAGAGTCCTCACTGACAACTTCCAAGGTTTTCCATCATCTCATCTCATCAGAGGTATCATCACATCTCATATCGTCGTTAATCCGACCACTATTATACCAAACCCGGCAGCATAACACAACAACATCCATCATCAAACACAATCACACCTCACATCCAATCCATCAATCTCATCTCTGTAATCATGATTTCATATTATCATACATTTTACATCCCAATATTATATCACAACAAGATATATTTAATACAAATATATCTATATAATATACCATTATATATGTATAATATATATTTATACCGACTCTCACAACAACCATCAAACATCAAACAATATGTTAAGAGAATAACCACAGAGTGTACTTACCTCGATTCACGCAAAAGTCAATAACGATTATTAGCCCGAAATTCCCAAACAACAAAGCTGAGAAGAAAACAGCAACGAACGGCTCTGGAACTAATTAGGATGCTCAGCGAGGCAAGCGGGCCCCACAACAAAGATCGGGCCCCACCACCAAAAAGCGGACCCCACAACCAAATATTTTCTACGGCGAATATATATATCAAAACGCTCGAAATTTCAAGAGCAATAATCTGATGCGATCGGATCGTCGATCCAACGGTCAGATCTCACTCCCAACACAAATCCCGAAATACCGAAGCTATAACACGGAAAACAACCCAAACGATGTCGGATCGGGAAGTGACCACTGGCGTTGGAAAGGTCTCGGCCTGAAACGTGCTCACTCGCCGGAGGTGGTCGTCAGAAGTGGCCGGAGGCGGCAGAAGAAACGGCGACGTGGCGTCCTGCTCTGGAGGCGCGTGGCGGCGCGTCCGACGGCTTCTGGGATCGATCTTGGCGGCGACGGAAAGCTGGAGGCGGCAGCTACGCGGCGGTCCGGCGCGTGAAGAAAACCGACCAACGGAGACACATCAGCGACGATTTGAAGTTTGGCGAGAAAGAAAATGAAATAGGAGAGAGAGAAGGAAGAAAGTTTTGTTTTTTTTTTTTTGAAATGATTCCTTACGAAAGCGCACACCAATATAAGCAGGTAAGGATAACAATTAAATATTATTTTTTTTTTTAGTGATTGCCAGCTACTCACTCAATTATCACAATCTACCCACCTTACAAAAATTTCGTCCCCGAAATTTCTAAATCCTCAAATAGATCTGGATATTTCTCTCTCATATCCTTTTCCAATTCCCATGTTGCCTCTCGAATATGATGATTAGTCCATAAAACCTTTACAAGGGGAATCCGTCTGGATCTCAACTCTTGGACCTTTCGTTCTACAATCTCTTCACAGGCTTTTCTTCATAAGTCATACTCTCACTCAACTCGACCGGCTGATTTTCCAGGATGTGAGTAGGATCTGGTACGTACTTTTTCAGCATCGACACATGAAATACATTATGAATCCTTTCTAACTCTGGTGGTAATGCCAGACGATAAGCCACCTTGCCCAACCTCTCCAATATCTCGTAAGGACCAATATAGCGGGGTGCTAACTTTCCCTTTCGACCAAATCTCAAAATTCCTTTCCAAGGAGAGACCTTCAAAAAGACTCTATCCCCCACTTGGAACTCGAGGTCTTTCCTCCTACGATCGGCATAACTCTTCTGTCGACTCTGCACCTCTAACAGTCTAGATCGAATCAGCCTGATTCTATCGGATGTCAAATTAATCAATTCTGAGCCATGAACCTGTCTATCTCCAACTTCCCCCCAACAAACAGGGGTTCTACACCTCCTCCCATACAATGCCTCAAATGGAGCCATACCGATACTTGCTTGAAAGCTGTTGTTGTAGGCAAACTCTATCAAATGAAGGTGACCATCCCATCCTCCAGCAAAAGTCAAAACACATGATCTCAGTAGGTCCTCCAATGTCTGAATAGTTCGTTCTGACTGTCCGTCAGTCTGAGGATGGAATGCTGTGCTCAAAGTAATCTTCGATCCCATCGACTTCTGGAAGCTCTGCCAAAACGAGAAGTAAATCTGGCATCTCTATCTGATACAATTGTAGTCGGTACTCCATGTATCCGCACAATCTGCTCCACATACAGTTCTGCTAGTCTTTCTGGTCCCCATGTAACTCGAATCGGTAGAAAATGAGCAGACTTAGATAATCGGTCCACTATCACCCAAATTGCATCGAAACCCTTCCGTGTCCTCGGAAATCCAACTACAAAATCCATTGCAATATTCTCCCATGGCCACTCTGGTATAGGTAGAGGCTGGAGTAATCCGGCTGGATGTTGATGTTCTGCTTTAACTTGCTGACAAATCAAACACGAGATACAAACTCTGCAATATCTCTCTTCATTCCTGGCCACCAATAATTTTTCTTCAGATTTTGATACATCTTGGTGCTCCCTGGATGCATATTATATGGAGCATCATGGGCCTCATCCAAGATTTCCCGTTTGAGCGATCCCGAATGTGGTACTACAACTCTATCCCCCAAAAGTAATACATCCTCTGAACTTAATCTGAAATTGGAAGTCCCCCCCTTAGAAATCTCCGATCTCCACTTCCCACACTGATCATCCTCACCCTGGGCTGTTTTAAGTCTATCCAACAATGTAGGTCGAACCTTAATATGAGCAAGAAGGCCTGCTTCGACAGATATCCAAAGGTCAATCGTAACTCCGCTAACTCCTCGAACATCTTCTGTCTGACTCTTAGAAACTGTAATTCACCCACATTTTTCCTACTAAGGGCATCAGCAACGACATTGGCCTTCCCTGGATGATAATTAATGGTGCAATCGTAGTCACTAAGGAATTCCATCCAACGTCTCTGCCTCAAATTTAACTCCTTTTGAGTGGGAAGGTATTTCAAACTCTTATGATCAGTAAAAATCTCACACTTAGCACCATATAAGTAATGTCTCCAAATCTTTAAAGCATGAACAATTGCAGCCACCATTTCCAAATCATGAGTAGGATAATTCTTCTCATGGGTCTTCAATTGTCTCGAGGCATAAGCAATCACCCTTCCATGTTGCATCAGTACACATCCTAACCCCTGATGTGATGCATCAGTATAAACCACAAATCCATCAAGCCCGGAAGGCAAAGTAAGCACTGGTGCAGTAGTTAATCTCTCTTTTAAAGTTTGGAAACTCCTCTCACAATCATCAGTCCACAAGAACAGTACCTTCTTCCTTGTCAGCTGTGTCATCGGAGCAGCAATAATAGAGAATCTTGTATAAATCGACGGTAGTAGCCTGCTAATCCCAGGAAACTTCGAATCTCAGTCACTGTTCTCGGTCTCTCCCATCTTAAAACTGCTTCAACCTTTTGTGGATCAACATAAATACCTTCCCCCGATATGATGTTCCCAGAAATACCACTCTATCCAACCAAATCTCAACGAAGATCGGGCCCCACAACGAACTTGCTGATTGCTCTGATACCAATTGTGATAATTGAGTGAGTAGCTGGCAATCACTAAAAAATAATAATATTTAATTGTTATCCTTACCTGCTTATATTGGTGTGCGCTTTCGTAAGGAATCATTTCAAAAAAAAAAAAAAAACTTTCTTCCTTCTCTCTCTCCTATTTCATTTTCTTTCTCGCCAAACTTCAAATCGTCGCTGATGTGTCTCCGTTGGTCGGTTTTCTTCACGCGCCGGACCGCCGCGTAGCTGCCGCCTCCAGCTTTCCGTCGCCGCCAAGATCGATCCCAGAAGCCGTCGGACGCGCCGCCACGCGCCTCCAGAGCAGGACGCCACGTCGCCGTTTCTTCTGCTGTTTCCGGCCGTCTCCGGCCACTTCTGACGACCACCTCCGGCGAGTGAGCACGTTTCAGGCCGAGACCTTTCCAACGCCAGTGGTCACTTCCCGATCCGACATCGTTTGGGTTGTTTTCCGTGTTATAGCTTCGGTATTTCGGGATTTGTGTTGGGAGTGAGATCTGACCGTTGGATCGACGATCCGATCGCATCAGATTATTGCTCTTGAAATTTCGAGCGTTTTGATATATATATTCGCCGTAGAAAATATTTGGTTGTGGGGTCCGCTTTTTGGTGGTGGGGCCCGATCTTTGTTGTGGGGCCCGCTTGCCTCGCTGAGCATCCTAATTAGTTCCAGAGCCGTTCGTTGCTGTTTTCTTCTCAGCTTTGTTGTTTGGGAATTTCGGGCTAATAATCGTTATTGACTTTTGCGTGAATCGAGGTAAGTACACTCTGTGGTTAGATAATATTATAACATATGCTATTTTCATATATTTAATATGCTTATATATATAACCCTATTTTGTTGGTGAGGTCGTGTTGAGAGGATGAGTGTTACTTGCTGAGCTTTTTAAGCTCACTCCCCTCTTCCCTAACATTTCAGGTGATCCGCCTGCACAGTAGTAGCAGTACCAGAGTTGTTCCACGTGCCACAGTTGTACTTTGGGTTGGACCAGACATTAGTGTCATCTTTTGTATTTATTTTCTTGTATTGTGTTGTAAAACCACAACGGTTGTGTATACTGTTTGGATTTGTAATAAGTGATGTAATATTTGTGTGCATTTGATTGATTGTCTGACATATAGTATGCTCGAGCTGAAGAAGTCGGCGAACCTCTTTCTAGGGTTGGGCCCGCTCTAGGGAGGGGGTCGTGACAGCATGTGACATGTAAAACATGCACAAACAGATCATTTTATACCACATTTAATAAAGGAACAGGCACAGCTGCTGCAGTCAGAGGAATTTGCATAACATGAGACTGGAATGGTTGAGCAGGAGATGCCTGCCCGGACTGCGCTTGATTCCCCACTTGACCTTGACTACCAACATACCCACGCGCGTCCTCTGTTTCATTTCCTTGTTGTGGCTGACCAGGAATATTTGACTGCAAATAACAAAACAATCATTTACATGCACCTACACATGCACACAATTGCAGTGGAAATGTGGAATACTACACAAATCAGGAAAATGAATTGACCAGTGACTGTTACTGATGGGAGACATCATAATGATTATGGAAGCTTAAAGAAGAAGATTTAATAGTAAAACCACGAACAGAATCGAATTTGTATATAACACTGAAGATATGTTCATGAAATGCATTGCTCAATATATTTTCGACTGGAAAAAAGATAGCATACATATAAATGTTTCAAACCAAAGGGTTGAAAATATAGTTGAGGAAAAATGTGTCTACCTGCCACTCCCATTTAAAACTAAGAAAAGACCCTCCCATACTATCATCGAGTGAGAAAATCAATTATGTAGAAGAAAAGAATGAGAAGATCCTTCATCAAAATAGCACAAAAACACACATAAAAATGAAAAAGGAAATACTCACCAAAGTTGAGAACTGTATGCCATGATTACTGCCATTCGTTGGGGTCATACCGCCGATTCCAAGAGAATTGATAACTGCCCCAATAACCTACAAGTCAATCAACAAATATTACAACTTCTGGAAATTAAGAAATACAAATCCTTCCTTCTCTTCCTGTAACAACAGTTAAAACCTTATATAAAGGCATATTAAAGCCCACCAGGTTAAGGAAAAAAACTGTTTTCATACGCACCCGAGTGAGGTCCGGAAAAATGCCTTCACCTTGATCCCCGACATTGAAGCTCCCAAGAAGTACATTGTGAGAAATTTGCCCAACACGACCCCGATGAGCATTAGCATTGGCCTCATTACCTGTCAAATTGATTAAAAAAACCATGAGTAATTGATTTAGAAATGATCACCATCGCTTTAAGAAAATGCTAGCAATTAAGAACAGCAGAAGAAACCTAATTTTAGAATCAATACCTCGACTACCATTGTTCCCATTTGTCTCTCCAGAACTTGCATCTGACGAAGGCTGTGATTGAGCTGGCTGCCTAACAACCAAATGCAATGTATGCCCATTCTCAACATCTAAAAAGGTCATGGAATCCACGTATTGCAGTGACAGAAATACAGCCTTAGATGACTAAATGAACCATCAGATAATAATTAAGCCCAATATGAATAAACAATAATACATAAAGTGAAATGTAAGAATATATGCCAAACAAAATGCAACCCCAAAACTCTTTAATGCAACAAAAAAATGACATAAATGGTTGGATACGGTATTCAGAAAGGAGATGTTCATCCTTTAACACCTTTCCCCTGAATATAAGTCGTTGCTGGCCAACTGGGACACCAATATCATTAGCTATCTTCTCCTTGAACAATGAAACTGGCATCTGAATCAGAATAACACTATTTAGAAATGAATCCAATGTTGTTTTATTTAAAAAAAAAAAAAAACAATTAGCATAATAAAGTTGTCAATTTCAACAACTTGGAGGGTTCATTCATGATTTGAAATGCTATGAATCAAAACTGTTATTTTCAATCATCAACATGACTAAAAATGTCAACATAAACAAGAGTTATAACTTATAAGTTATTGCAGTGACTTGAAACAAGAATCATGATCAAGACTTTGCTCACATTTTTGTCGACTTGAAAACTATAAACCTGGGATTCTAAAGTCTTGACATTGATCTCTACAATTGCATCTGAACTCTTGCCAGAAACATTGCTTGTGCTGGAACCCTCATTGGGATGTTGATCTGCCATGATACTGCAGCAGCAACCGAAGCGCAAAAACAGTTCCTGCACAAATTCAAAACTATGAGTATAGGTACAAAGGAAAATTTTGGTTCCTACCATGTAATTAAAATATTTTTGCACAAAATTAAAGCAACAGCAGAGCTGATTTCTTAAGTATAAAGAAAATCTATCTACATTGGTGTAAGCGTCAATTGCTGGTTCGCTGACGTGTAATTATTCAGATATAGAAGATGACAAAGGATATTTAAAGCTTAAAATGATCAGTTGATACAAAGCAGTACTTCAAAAAGTTTTAAAAATGTCAGCATTATAATTTTTTAAGTATACAGATATTCTTTCCCCTCTAAACGGACACTTGCAATCGATGCGCTTATTTAAGGGAAGCACATTCATTAGCCTATATAAAGTTGGAGCCATCCGATACGTACATAAAATCATAATGAGTAAATACACTCTTAAAAACCTTATTGCTATCAAAATCTTAACTAACCCACTGTTTAAAAGCAAACAGTACACAATCTCGACTGTTACAAGTAATAAGAATTGAGATGGCATAGTTTTTAAGGAAAACAATTATCCATTATGAATTATGAAACCCTAATGCTGATCAAATTATGAATGCATAGAACAAAAGGAAAAAAATACACTTCTTCAACCAGTACTCAGCTTTGATTAAAAAAATGCAGCAGATCACCATCAATTATTACACCAACCCAATGAGAAAAAACAAATATTAAATAAATAAAAAATCGTACTTAGATTCCAAAGCACTGAGATAAAATGAAAATCAGATGAAATCAAGATGCTAAACAGAAGGAGTTCTGCTAGCGGGTAAGGCATGCGAGAGCTAATCTATATATATAGAGAGTAAAAAAAAAAAAAGAATAACAAAATAAATACCAAATCATCATGAAATAAAAAGAAGAAACATGAAAACTTGAGCTGAACCTTTAGTTGCAGAAATCGGAAATGAAATTTGAGAGCAAAGACGAGAAATACGGCGCCGATTTGAGGTTTTTCAATTTTATTACTGTAGAAGGTTTCGCTTGGCTTTTAAGGAACGCCTTCGAGAGGAAGGAAAAAAAAGTTTTCTTTAGTCCATTGAGCACACGCGGGATGTCACGTTCTAGAGTAAGGCCAGACGTTCGGACATTTTATAAAGGAACTCATATTTCGGGACTTCAGACCAAGTTTGTTCTTGATCAAATATATCTCTTACAGTGTGTTTGGTTGGGGGGTTTTGAAGGAGAGATGATGAATTTTTTTAAGGGGAGGAGAGTAAAATCTCTTTTAAGCCAATTTTAGCTCCCCTCCAAAAGTGGAGGGTTTTGGAGGGGAGAGAAAGTGAGCAATTAAAATTTTAAATACATTGACTAAATTATCCATACTTATACATTAAAATCAAAAATTGTCATAATTACAAATCCCTCTTATATTTGCTTCACTATTCAATTCTTCTTATTCTCTTCTCTTATATTTGCTTGATCATTCAATTTTTCTCAGGTACGCTCTCTCTTCCTCAATTTTATTCTTTGTTTAATTTAAAGATAATATAAGCCTATATTGTTTTAATTTTATTTATAAAATGCTACAATGATAAAATAGTAAATTACTTTTAAAATCACTCACCTCCCTTCTTGAACCAAACATATATCTAATTAAAAACTCACTCATCTCCTCTCCTCCCCTCATTTGAACCAAACATATATTTAATTAAAATTACTTCCCTTACATCCCCTCCCCTCCCCTTTGTTGAACCAAACAGACCATTGGGGATGAGAGGGGAGTGTAGGATTTTTAATTAGATATATATTTGGTTCAAGAAGGGAGGGGAGATATTTTAAAACTAATTTACTATTTTATCCTGTAGCCTTTTATAAATAAAATAAAACAATATAGGCTTATATTAGAGAAGAATTTAATGGTCAAGCAAATATAAGAGAAGTGAATTAGAAGAATTGAATGGTGAAGCAAATATAAGAGAGATTTGTAATTAGAACAATTTTGGATTTTAATGTATAAGTATGGATAATTTAGTCAATGTATTTAAAATTTTAATTGCTCACTTTCTCTCCCCTCCAAAACCCCCCCACTTTTGGAGGAAATCTAAAATTGGCTTATGAGGGATTTTGCTCCCCTCCCCTCCCTTCCCTTCCCCTTAAAAAAATTAAATCAAACAAACATAAATTAAAATAACATCTCCACTCCCCTCCCATCCCCTCCAAAACCCCAACCAAACACATTATTATAGGACTTTGTACGAGAGAGATTTCATCTGTGTGGTCCGATTCAGAAGTTTGTCTGGAGATTTAGAAACATGCTCGCTTGCCTCAAACGAGATGGCTTACTCATCTCGACTTTCCCATCGAGTTATAGTATCCAACTGCCATGGAAAAAGGTTTCACGCCCTTTTGAACCACTCACAACTTCAATCAACCCCACATCGGGTTCTCATGAACACGTTTATATATGTCAATATCACATCGGCACCCTCATGATATTTCTCGCACATCCCAAATATTTCTCACACCTTCACGGTGCATAGAGCGATTGCTTGTCTCTCGTAGACAAGTTACACGTCCACTTCGGGTCTCACCCGGACAATTTGACTACACCTGAGCCAACCGCATATGAAAATAGCACTTCTCAAGTGCTCTCATATTGTCCAACATCAATCAACAACATTCGGGGATTTACACTTCCCCGCGCGTACCATTGCGCACTTTCACGGCTTCTTATCGAGTTGTTCCTTTACCGAGACTTCACACTGGCCTTATGATGTTAACTTCCACTCATTAACATTCGCTTACATTCGTAAACATTCCATTTGCCCAACCAAGGGCTCTAATACCAACTGCCACGGACCAACTTTGTCTTAACGGAAAATGGCTTGTGCGGCATTTACCAAGGGACATGTCTCGTGTAAGTCAGCCAACACGAAGCCTTTGTACCCAAATTCTCATTTTTAGGAGGCTACAGACCCATAATAAGATAGGATACCGAAATTCACGAGCTATCTCATAGCATACGCACGCGGGCCTGCACACTCTCGGGACCCGGTAAACAAATAACACAATCGGATATAAAAATATGTTGTTTTCCCACTAACTCAATCACGACAATACACCGTTGTCCCAAAGATATCTAAGGGTGAGAGGGTTCATGGCTAAAGCCTCTATATCACCGAAGCCCCATTGGCTTCCCCCAAGGTTCACCTAGGCTTTCCCCTAAAGAGGTTTTAAAAACATTCCACATGTTTCACCAGTATACACACCCGACACTTGAGTTGTCACACCCCCTTCTAAAATCTATATTAAGATGAGTTTCTGGGAACTGATGAGTGGTAATTACATCACTTATTCCCACTCATTTAGCCTAATGTTTTGTATTGTTTCTCGAGTTTTATGAACGTTTTGATGTGTTTTGTTGTTATTTTGCAGATAAATAAAGTTTGGAAAGCAATGGAGGCAATTTGGGGCAAAAACGGACAAAAATGCGTCAACAGGAATATTTTGGTCTTTTTCCGCGTCGCGACGCTGAAGCATTGCGCGTCGCGACGCCCAGCCTGCGCCGGACCTGCTAACGTGCGCCGTTTTATACGTGTCAAAATTTGATTGGTCAAAATTTGCTAACGTGCGCCGATCATGCTAACGTGCGTCGTGCCACGTGTCACCATCACAACGGTTCTGCTAACGTGAGCCGGCCGCCACGTGTCAACATCCTTTTCGACCAACCCAAGCGCGTGCCACGTGTCCTCTTCCTATTGGACCGAATAATCGATGAATCAGAGCACGCCACGTGCCACCATTCTATTAGACCGAATTTCCACCCAATCACAAGCTGACACGTGGCAGAATTTCATTGGACCGCATCGCCAGCCAACCAGAGCATGACATGTGTCACAATTATTGCAGCCGACAGCCGCGTGGTCAACGTACGCGTGGACTCCCATTACTGCACCCAGCGTCGCGACGCTAGTGCAATTCTAGCGTCGCGACGCTGGACCAAAATATGCCTATAAAAGGAGGCCGCCAGATTCATTTTTCTTCATGCTCTCCTTGGGAAATTCTCCCTGATTTTATAGGAAGCATCTATTTTTGTATATATAAATAAAATTTTTAATTTATGTATTTTAATTTTCAGTAATAGTAGTAATTCTTCTTCTACTTTTCTTTAATGTTTCGTAGTTAATTTTCCGTTGGGGATAAGGTGAAGCTTTTATTATTTTAATTTAGATTAATCTCCCTTAAATATAATATGGAAATTATAATTCAAAAAATAAAAGATTACCGCCTTAATGGCTGGTTTTATTTATTTGACATAATGTGGCACCGCCTATATGGCTGGTCTTTAGGTGACAGATAATTACCGCCTATATGGCTGGTTTATGTTCAAATACTATTACCGCCTTTATGGCTGGTCGGACTTAATTTGACTTAATAAGGAATACCGCCTTTATGGCTGGTCGGTAATATCATGTTTAATTTCTGTATTATATTAAGGGAGATATCTAAATTATAAATAGTAAAAGTGGATCCCCAACCCTCAACATTTTATTTTATTCTAGGGAAGTGATGAAACACAATATCCACACTTAATAATTGATTTTCTTTTTATGGGTAATTCTTTAGTTTGTTTATTGAGTCTTAAGCTTAATGCTTCTTGTTGTCTGGCAACCAATAAGATTGATATGGTAAACTTAAAATGAACTAGACATGGGGATTTTAGGTTTCAGCCTTAGATTCAATAGCCCACGATCTTCCTTGAGGATAGATAACTCTTTAATAGATTTCCTTACAGGATAGGCATATACCTGTCGGGCGGGGGTAGCCATAATTGGAACTTAAACTTAATGAATCCAGGTAATGTGGTTGACATAGGAATATGGTTCAATTGGGTATACTGGGTATTTGCGTCTGACCATCGGAAGAGGTTTTGCATATTTTCGTGTTCCAGGTTAGCAAACTGAATTAGTACACATAAATAAGAGAATCAATTCATCCTTTTAACAGTATTGTGTGGAGTCACGACCCTAGATCTTTTGAGTCTGTTTATTTATTTTCCTTAGTATTTTTTTGTTTATTTTATTTTTATTAAGCAATTCTACATTCAACCAATCAAAGCAATCAATTCCCTTCTCCCTATAATTAGATACCTGTAAATAAATAGATTCAATAATTAATAACAACAGTAGGAATTAAGTCCTCGTGGGATCGATATTTTTATACTACTTGAACGATACGTGCGCTTGCGTTATACGTGTGTGTTTGCGCCGGTCAGGAACTCCTTCAGCGAGTTAATAAGCCATAATATAAGTTACTTTGAGTTAAAATTTTATCCCAAGACGAGCTCATCTCGATGGCTTTCGACAACACCCTACTTTTGCGGCAAAGTGCACGGTAAGGGCCAAAAGTGGGCACACTGCAAGAATCTCCCCGTAAATCTCAAAATCAGACTCCGGGGCTGAAATTTTCCCAGTACATATGACCATAAAGTTCACTACTGAACTTGGTCCAACTCGATCCAGAACTCCGGAGCGTTACCTCCTTCACAATGTCCCAAAACTAAGCCAACGACTAGCGGCAAGCTAGCATATCTCTAAATCTCCCGACAAAATTCAGAACGGGATCTCATGGGTGAAATCTCCCTAGTACATATGCCAATGAGAGTTACTTACCACTTGGAGCAAACTAAATTCGGCACTCCGGAACATATGCTCTTTTACAAAGTGTCCGAACGTGCTAGCCTTACACTAAGACCATGACATTTGGTGAGCTACTCGTCAAGGCAGAGTGCCACACGAGTTAGTGATGAAGCGAGTTGTATGTACAGGTAGAGTGCCTTACGTATCGACAATGCAACGAGCTGCACTAAAAGGCAGGGTACCTTACGAAAAGTTTAAAACTTTGAACAATAGTTGCACGTGAATTACAATTGTGAGAGACGTGAGTATGGTCTCGGGAATAGAGCCCCGAGATGTACTGCGTTTTGGAGAATGCTAGTGTTATAACGCGACTACGAGTAGTCGTAATGAGATTGTGTACACCAGTTACACTGGTAATATATGATATATGTAATTTTGGTTCGAGAATGATTTTGAGAACCTCAATTACTCCGAGAAAATGATCTAAACTCCGAGTAGGTCTTGTGAAATGACCTTATGAGTTAATGAAGGTCTCGTTAAATGACCTTAGGAGTTAGTGTATCGTTGGCAAGAGTTCCAGAGTAGTGTAGAGAATACCTGGGAATGAAATATTGTGGCTTGGTGCCTCAGAATAATTATGTGAAATGACCTAGAGTGGTCATACGAATGAATCATAAGGCGAGGTGGAAATAGTTTTGGTTGCGAAAGTGAGTATCGAAACAATTGAGAAGCTCATGATAGAGCAAGTGACCTTGAGTTGAGCGTGAGAATGAGGTAGTTGCTAGTGATATAAGAGTAACTGTGTGTGTCCCAGAGAGGACTGATGAGAAATTAGCTCCGCCATAGGCTAATTGATCGTGTGTGTTAGTCTTCGGGAGACTCGGTGGGCTACGCCAAACGCCTTGAGGTGAAACGGTAGGCAGGGGCCAGGGTAAAGAGAACAAACAATATGAACAACTCAATACAAGTGTGACCATTGATGCTTTATCGAAGTGAAACCCATTCACATACGAGTGTATGGTGTCTCTTATAGAAAAGTTATGAAATTGAAAATGGAAAACTCACGCACTAGAACGTGTATAAAGTAGTGACCGAAATCGGAAGAACTCATGCACGAGAGTTTGTATGGAGTTGCGACTGAGACTGGACACTGAAACTAGTACACAATCACGTGTGTGGAGTTGTTCCACATATAATGACGAGGGAGTATTGGAAGCCGCATGAGCAGTGTGTCAGGTTGGTGAACCAACCATGTGCGGAAGCTTGTGCCCAAGTGCCTAAGTTGAGCCATTATATCGGAAATAAAGACTCGTATGCAAGAGTGTATATGATGTTGTTATGTTTCGATATCGTATGCCCAATTAATTATTCAATTCGTATAATGTCACTAAACTTGGACATGTAATTCCATTCTTTGGCATATGAATGTGATTGCAATGTCTTCTTTGTATGTCTTGTCTATAAGAATCGAAAGAGATTCATAATCGAATACGGTTTGAGCAACACTCGAGTTATGCCATCGTCGAGGACGACGATGAATGAAGTGGGGGAGAATGTCACGGTCCTAGTGTAAGGCTAGCATGTTCGGACACTTTATAAAGGAGCTCATGTTTCGGGACTTCAGATCAAGTTCGTTCCTGGTCAAATATATCTCTCATAGGACCTTGTACTGGAGAGATTTCATCTGTGTGGTCTGATTCAGAAGTTTGCCTGGAGATTTAGAAACTTGCTCGTTTGTCGCTAGCCGTTAGCCTAGTTGTGCAGCGTTGTAAAAGAGCTTATGTTCTGGAGTGTCGGATTTAGCTCAATCCAAGTCGTAAGTAACTCTCATGGGCATATGTACTGGGGATATTTCACCCGTGAGGTCCCGTTCTGAAGTTTATCGGGAGATTTAGAGATATGCTAGCTTGTCGCTAGTCGTTGGATTAGTTTTGGGACATTGTGAAGGAGCTAACGCTCCGGAGTGCCGGATCGAGTTGGACCAAGTTCATGAGTGAACCAATGAACTTTATGGTCACATGTACTAGGAAAATTTCAGCTCCAGAGTCTGATTTTGAGATTTGCTGAGAGATTCTTGATGTGTGCTCACTTTTAGCCCTTACCATGTACTTTGTCGCAAAAGTGGGGTGTTTTCGAAAGTCATCGAGACGAGCTCATCTTAGGACAAAATTTTAACTCAAAGTCACTTATATTATGGCTTATTGACTCGCTGAAAGACTTCCCAGAAACTCATCTTAATATAGATTTTAGAGGGGGTGTGACAACTCAAACGCCAAGTGTGTATACAGGTGAAACATGTGCAATGTCTTTAAAACCTCTTTAGGGAGGAAGCCTAGGTGAACCTTGGGGGCGGCCAATGGGGCTTCGGTGGTCTAGGGGCTTTAGCCGTGAACCCTCTTGCCCTTAGATATCGTTGGGATAATGGTGTATTTTCGTGATTGAGTTGGTGGAAGAACACCATATTTTTATATCCAGTTGTGCTATTTATTTATCGGGTCCCGAGAGTTTACGGGTCCGCGTGCGTATGCTATGAGATAGCTCGTGAACTTCGGTATCTTATCTTATTATGGGTCTGTAGCCTCCCAAAAATGAGAATTTGGGTACAGAGGCTTCGTGTAGGCTGACTTACACGAGACGTGTCTCTTGGTAAGTGTCGCACGAGCCCTTTTTCCGTAAGGAAAAAGTTGGCCCGTGACAGTTGGTATTAGAGCCCTAGGTTGGGCACTGGAATGTTTACGAATGTAAGTGGGTGTTATTGAGTGGAAGTTAACATCATAAGGCTAGTGTGAAGCCTCGGTAGAGGAATGGATCGAGAGGAAGCCGTGAGAGTGCGCAATGGTACGCGTAGGGAAGTGTAAATCCCCAAATGTTATTGATTGTGTTTGGGTTTTGGCGTGGGCGCAGCGGAAGCTCGCGGTTTGGGTGAAATCGTAATTTTAAAACTTTTAAATTACCGAATAAATTATTCAATATCCAATATGAATAATTCATTCATATTTCACCTAAACATATTTATTCGATATCAAATAACGACATGAATAACTAAGAAACGTCGCGAAACTTTTACGAAAATGTTTTTCTGCAAAATAGCATAAAACACGTTTTTGACCGAACCGACCACCCAATGCACATGAGGGTTTCCCAGGTCAGCCCCAACAGTGCTAGGGCAGTTCATGGGCTGCCCGAATAGTGACTAATTCACTGTTTGGGCAGTTGTCACCGGTTGGCTCAAAAGTCACCCGGTAACACCGTTTTTCGCCATTTTCGCATATTTCAACTCCGAAACAATTTCCGGCAATTGTTACAACACCCAAAACACATCCAATATATTTATATGACATTATTTTCATCACAAAAACCCAGTTTTTCCAGATCTGATTTTGTAACAAAAATAATCAATTTTTCATGCTTTAATCCAACTTTTTCAATATTAATCATATTAATCATAACACCAATTCAAGTCACCACCAATGAAGCACCCAAGAATAATTCTAGGCATTACAAGAGTGGTCATAACACTCTAGAATGATAACATAACATCAAATGATCAAATTGAATAATTATTTCAATAATATCATTCAAATCAACTTCGCACATGCACCAAGCCTTCAAATCCACCCTCCAAATCAAAAAGGCCCAATTTTTAAGAAGTAAGTAAACCCTAGAACCATTCTAGTAAATCAAGAACAAGAAACATGCTTTCCAAGCTTAAGGATATAAAGAATTACCTTTAATTCTCCTTGTTTCCTTAAGCTTTTCTTGATTTTCTTCACTTTCTTCTTTTGTTTCTTCAAACAAAAAATTTGAGAGTTTTTGATGGAGTTGGTTCGGCCATGGATGAGCAAGCAAGCAGAAAAGAAAAATTTCCCTCTTTTTAAAATGCCATGACCGAGTTATTAAGGGCAAATATGTCATTTTTAAAATTTAATTTCATTAAATTAAAGTAAACTTTATGTTAACAAATCATATTTGCACACCTAAAGTTTAATTAAAACATGCCACATGTATCAATAATAATTAGCCATATAACATAACAATTATGAAATATAGATATCATTTTATTATTTAAATATTTAACATTTAAATATCTAAATAATTAATTAATATAATTATTATTATATATATGTATTTTTATTTACATTAAATAACAAATACATATATTAATGGCATGTGTCAAAATCTCATTTGAAAAATAATTAATGTGTATCTAATCAAATTATGTATCAAATACAAATACATAATAATTACGATTGACCAAAAATGCCCTTATGCATGTGTTTTCGTTTAACCGTTTAAACGATTCGAATTAACTCATTTAATCTGGTGAAGTATTATGAATAATCTGTATTATTCATAACGTGTTGCCCAAGTGCTCAACGAGTACACTTCATATTGTGGGACTCTATAAGTTTAGGTTTATCCGTCACGAAATCAAATTTTGTATCCATAATTAACCCACTCATGAATTATGACGACCGCAAATATTCTCGCTAAACTATGCAAGTCGATGTCATTGCATACGTATAATCCTTCTTTCACAGGCTATCCATATTATACCTGAGATATAGATAAGAACGTCAAATCCTTATGGTATAATATAGTCGACTTTCAAATTTAAGATCTCTAAATAACACTCGAAACTCACTTCCGAAGTTATACCACGGCCATGTGTGGGAACACAGAAAATCTGGGGCGACGCATGCTGTTCCAGGCTCGGGGGCCTAGTTGGGAGTACGGAGTAGCCACGGGGGACTAAACCGGAGAGTAATGGAGTCGCCACCCGGTGTGAACCGGACAAAGATTTAAGGCCGCACTCACCCCTCGCAAGGGAAGACCTCAAACTGTTGGGTTCGGAATGGTCCCTTACTTATGTCACTTGTAATAAAAGGATTTATGTAATAATTTAACCAGGCTTAAATAACATTTATTTCCAAAAATATCATGCTTCTAAATTCATATGCATACATCAACAAGTTCATCACAACATGCAACATCACATGGCAATCTCATGAACATATTTCAATCCTATGATATGGAAAACTAAGAACAACATAATCATGCTTGAGTACTATCTCATGAACCTATTAACCAAATAACATGCTAACAGCCTAATCATGCTTGAATACAATCCCAAGAACACATAGAATGGATAAATACAGGAATACAAATAATATGTTTGGCTATATAACACAAGAAAGATCAACCAAGAGGCAATTATGCATGAATATGATAAGACAGACTCAGTTCAGTGTGTGTGCATTCGTGTAGCGTTCGTAAATGCGTTCGAACGGTAAACAGAAGGTTCGCGTTCGTATGGCGTTTGATGACGCGTTCGAACGGAAATGAAACAGAATGCTCGCGTTCGTATGGCGTTTGATAACGCGTTCGAACGGAAATGAAACAGAATGTTCACGTTCGCATGGCGTTCGTGAACGCGTTCGAACGGAAATGAGACCTGATGCATGATAAGGCAAAAATGCTTGCGCGTTCGAGTTGCGTTCGTAAACGCGTTCGAACGGGAACAGACCTGATGTATGAAATGGGACGTAATACATAAACAACAAAATAAAGGGGCGCGGCGAAGTATTGCCGTAAAGGTGGCCTTTTGGGGCTCTTGATCTCTCAAAGAGAGGACCTTTAGACCAACATACTAAGCCCATGCGCGTCACATCACATCATGCATACAAACATAAAGACAATCATATTATTCTAAATATGTTCGATTGAACGTGTCTTGCATCCAACCGAACACACATCAACCGGCGCGGTAAAGCATCGTGGTAAAGGGCTTTAACCCCTCCCCATAGGGGATCTTTCATTCCACTTACTAAGCCCATGCGCTCGATTGAGTCATGCATAAATAAGCAACATGCAGAATTTAAGTGACGAAAAATAAATAAATAAAAGCAACACAAAACAAGAGAAGGTGCCGTTTACTCAAGTGGTACGTGGAGTTGTATCCCAAGTACAGACCGCACTACCGTCCATTCAGATTCGGCTACGGAATTTACGTCTGGGTTTCCATCCTATATACCACAAGAGACGACACTCTTCCATTTCATTCAAGCCACAACATGCATCCATAAACGACTCTCATGCGAATAGAATTCAATAATAATAAAAAAAACGAATATAAACTAATGAAAATGTACCCTCAGGTCTAACCTTTTAAATCACCTCTCGGATGTACGGTACACGATCGTCGGAAGGGGGGATGCTCCGCAACTCTCCCGGTTCATTGGTTCACTGTTCTCGTTCGTTGTCTTACTATTTTGAGTCATCGTTCTCCGTCTTTTACTATTGTTTCCTTGTGGTTTCGCTGCCGTTTCCTCTTTATCTTTTGCTTACTGTTTTTTGGGTGTCTTCTTCCTGTAATTTTCTTGTGTGTTGTGTATGAGCTAGGGACTACCTACTAGGGACTAGGGTTGAGAATGTTGGTGAAGGGTTCTTTTTATAGGCAAAGGGTTAGGTTTGACAAGGAAAGAGATTTGATTTGGTGTTGGATAAGGGAAGCAAGAGATTTGATTTGGTTTGGTTAAGGGAAGTCAAAGATTGAGGGGGGACAAATCTTGGCTAGATAGGGAAGGTTGAATATTTGATTGGCTTGGATTAGGAATACAATATTTTAAGTTTGGGAATAATCTTATTAGATTGGGAATATAATTGGTTGATTGATTTTAATTAGGCATGATTATATTTTGATTTAGTATGTGATTTGTTTAATTTAGGCATGATTTTAGTTTAAGTTGGTAATTGTTTATTTATTTTTGGTATATGTTTTATTTAATTATTTAATTAATTTAATTATTATCTTATTTAGTTAATGTTTTAATTAATATTTATTTATTTAAATTGGGATGTGTTTTATGGGCTTTGGGCGGCTAATTGGGCTGGATGTGAGGCTAGCAGCAAAACCAGAATTACCGACAACCGTTCGAACGCTTCCTCGAACGCGGCACGAACGCCCGCAATCCGTTTGACGTTCGAACGTAAACACGAACGTAGCACGACGAAAACAGTGAACCTTGTTTATTCTGAATTTCCCCTTCCGATGTCCGTTTCTCGTGACCTCCGTGACTTAAAAGGTAGTGTCTCCAAAATGAGACTCATCATAGGGACTTATGTGTAAAAATGCAGTGCCTACAGTCGCCCCCACTTTGATGGGACTTGTGTAATGTGCAACAGTGACAATCCTATCAAAGTTATGCAATGCATTTCTACTTACCTGGCTCGCCAGCTGCCACTTGACTTACCATATGTTGAGTTGATTTGGGTGGTGAGGTGCTGCGACCCCTGGTTCATTCCCGAACCGTGTTGTGATGTGGTCCATTCCCGAACCGTTGCCGTGAGGTGGTCCATTCCCGACCGTTACTGTGAGGTGGTTCATTCCCGAACCGTTACTGTGAGGTGGTCCATTCCCGAACCGTTACTGTGAGATGTCCATTCCCGAACTGTTACTGTGAGGTGTTCATTCTCGAACTGTTACTGTGAGATGTCCATTCCCGAACTGTTACTGTGAGGTGTTCATTCCCGAACTGTTACTGTGAGGTGTTCATTCCCGAACTGTTATTGTAAGGTGTTCATTCCCGAACCGTTACTGTGAGATGTCCATTCCCGAACCGTTACTGTGAGGTGTTCATTCCCGAACTGTTATTGTAAGGTGTTCATTCCCGAACTGTTACTGTGAGATGTCCATTCCCGAACCGTTACTGTGAGGTGGTTCATTCCCGAACCGTGCTTCTATTCTTGGAGTGCCATTCCCGGCTTGTTCATTCTTGAACTGTCCATTCCCGGACTATATCTCCATTCTCGGAGTGTCATTTCCGACTTGTTCATTCTTGAACTGCCCATTCCCGGACTATATCTCCATTCTCGGAGTGTCATTTCCGACTTGTTCATTCTTGAACTGCCCATTCCCGGACTATATCTCCATTCTCGGAGTGTCATTTCCGACTTGTTCATTCTTGAACTGCCCATTCCCGGACTATATCTCCATTCTCGGAGTGTCATTCTCGGCAGAACTGATCTGATGTAATATGGGCATCGCCCCCAGAATGCCATACCCGGCAATGCTGATACTGATGTAATGTGGGCCTCGACCCTGTGACTCATTCCCAAACTGTGTTTGATGTGGGCCTCGACCCTGGGACTCATCCCCAAAACTGATGTTGAAGTGGGCCTCGGCCCCGACTGCTACTGACATGGGCCTCGCCCCCAGATTGATGCTGATGTGGGCCTCGACCCTCGGGATTCATCCCGAGCTGTGTTTGACGTGGGCCTCGACCCTGGGACTCATCCCCAAAACTGATTGTTGAAGTGGGCCTCGGCCCCAACTGCTACTGTCATGGGCCTCGCCCCTAGATTGATGCTGATGTGGGCCTCGACCCTCGGATTCATTCCAAAATTCTGCTGATGCGGGCCTCGGCCCTGGGATTCATTCCAAAATTCTGCTGTGGGCCTCGACCCTGGGATTCATTCCAAAATTCTGCTGATGTGGGCCTCGGCCCTGGGATTCATTCCCTGGATTCATTCCAAAATTCCAAAATTCTGCTGATGTGGGCCTCGACCCTGGGATTCATTCCCTGGATTCATTCCAAAATTCTGCTGATGTGGGCATCGGCCGCAGAATGATGTGGGCTTCGCCCTAAACTGGTATTGATATGGGCCTCGCCCCCAGACTGATACAGCTGATATGGGCCTCGCCCCCAGACTGATACTGATATGGGCTCGCCCCAAGACTGATACTGATATGGGCCTCGCCCCAAGACTGACACTGCTGATATGGGCCTCGCCCCCAGACTGATACTGATATGGGCCTCGCCCCAAGACTGATACTGATATGGGCCTCGCCCCAAGACTGATACTGCTGATATGGGCCTCGCCCCCAGACTGATACTGATATGGGCCTCGCCGCAAGACTGATACTGATACGGGCCTCGCCCCAAGACTGATACTGATATGGGCCTCGCCCCAAGACTGATACTGCTGATATGGGCCTCGCCCCCAGACTGATACTGATATGGGCCTCGCCCCAAGACTGATACTGATATGGGCCTCGCCCCAAGACTGATACTGCTGATATGGGCCTTGACCTTGGGACTCATCCCCAAAACTGATGCTGAAGTGGGCCTCGGCCCCAACTGCTACTGACATGGGCCTCGCCCCCAGACTGATGCTGATGTGGGCCTCGCCTCTGGGATTCATCCCTTGGATTCATTCCAAATTCAGACGACGTGGGCCTCGGCCCTATGATTCATTCCCTTGGGATTCATTCCCGAAACTCTGCTATTGTACTGTTACTGCTTCTGGTTGGCTTGCATTTGACGCTTTCTCTTTTTCTCCTTGAAATCTGTTATTACAAAACAGAACAAACACAAAAAGATGCGAATATGTTACGTGTATGCATGCATGCATGATTGGGTTTCCTATCCCGTTGGGTTATGTCTTTTTCCGGTACTCCTGGTGGCTGCTTGGTCTTTTGACAAGTATGTCCTCTTCCCTAACCCAACGGGAGTCTATGATGGCTTTTAAATCACAAGGGTTAGCATGATGTATGTATGCATGGGGTGCATGAGATGCATGTAACATATATAATATACTAAATCAATTAAAATTTTCACACAAATCGGCCTGTTATCATTTTAGAAGCTTTCGGGCTAATTATCATAGGAGTGAACTCATCCCAGTTTAAGTGGCCCAACAAGTTCACGTCTCATGGCAAGGAGCCCAACTAAATCCAAATGGTAACATTCCGAACACAAGCACAAGGTGGCTCATCAACACTTAGAAGCCTTCGGCCCAATTGTCATAAGATGTGTCTTTGTCCCAGTTTAAATGGCCCAACAAGCCCATATCCCATGATAAATGGTCCAAATGGATCCAAACAACAATGTTCCCAAACACAAGCATAAAAGAAAGATGATGCAAACATGACATAATAATTTTTACAAAGTGGCCCATCAACATTTCAGAAGCTTTTGGCCTAATAGTCATAAGGTGCGAACTTGCCCCAGTTTAAAAGGCCCAGCAAGCCCGCATTTCTGACAATAGTCCAACTGCATCCAAATGACGATGGTACACAAGCACATATTCAAGGAATAATTGTTACTTTAGCCAACCCGGTCTATAGGTGGGTTAGTAAGAGTATAGACAAAGGCTCTCACCGGCGAAGGATGGCCCACAACTAGGTCTCCCCATTCAAGGGTTCGAGCAACCAAGTGAGCGCACCTTTTTTTTATACACTAAGGTACGTGACAATGAGCTATGGTGTGTGACGGACTGTCAAATGGATTTCCCGTTGTAGATCCCCAGAGGGAAGGTGGAGTGAGGCTCACTTAAATACCCAAGCCTCTTAGGCTCTTATCGCTTGTTGTCAGGAATAAACAACGAGTCATCCAAATTAGTCCATCACAATAGGCTACGAGTAGATGGCTATCTAGGTGCCTTCACAACTTTTCCTTCTAGAAAGGTAGTGAATGAAGGGAGACACCAAACCATTACCTAGCCTAAAAATGCCTTTGATTAAACCCTCACTTTATCCACTATAGACACGGTCAATTAAAACATAAATCCAAACATCACAAGTCAATATTTCGGGGCCAATTCTCTATCCCCAGTGGAGTCGCCAGACTGTGGGAACACAGAAAATCTGGGGCGACGCATGCTGTTCCAGGCTCGGGGGCCTAGTTGGGAGTACGGAGTAGCCACGGGGGACTAAACCGGAGAGTAATGGAGTCACCACCCGGTGTGAACCGGGACAAAGATTTAAGGCCGCACTCACCCCTCGCAAGGGAAGACCTCAAACCGTTGGGTTCGGAATGGTCCCTTACTTATGTCACTTGTAATAAAAGGATTTATGTAATGATTTAACCAGGCTTAAATAACATTTATTTCAAAAATATCATGCTTCTAAATTCATATGCATACATCAACAAGTTCATCACAACATGCAACATCACATGGCAATTTCATGAACATATTTCAATCCTATGATATGGAAAACTAAGAACAACATAATCATGCTTGAGTACTATCTCATGAACCTATTAACCAAATAACATGCTAACAGCCTAATCATGCTTGAATACAATCCCAAGAACACATAGAATGGATAAATGCAGGAATACAAATAATACGGTTGGCTATATAACACAAGAAAGATCAACCAAGAGGCAATTATGCATGAATATGATAAGACAGACTCAGTTCAGTGTGTGCGCGTTCGTGTAGCGTTCGTAAACGCGTTCGAACGGTAAACAGAAGGTTCGCATTCGTATGGCGTTTGATAACGCGTTCGAACGGAAATGAAACAGAATGCTCGCGTTCGTATGGAGTTTGATAACGCGTTCGAACGGAAATGAAACAGAATGTTCACGTTCGCATGGCATTCGTGAACGCGTTTGAACGGAAATGAGACCTGATGCATGATAAGGCAAAAATGCTTGCGCGTTCGAGTTGCGTTCGTAAACGCGTTCGAACGGGAACAGACCTGATGTATGAAATGAGACGCAATACATAAACAACAAAATAAAGGGGCGCGGCGAAGTATTGCCGTAAAGGTGGCCTTTTGGGGCTCTTGATCTCTCAAAGAGATGACCTTTAGACCAACATACTAAGCCCATGCGCGTCACATCACATCATGCATACAAACATAAAGACAATCATATTATTCTAAGTATGTTCGATTGAACGTGTCTTGCATCCAACCGAACACACATCAACCGGCGCGGCAAAGCATCGTGGTAAAGGGCTTTAACCCCTCCCCATAGGGGATCTTTCAGTCCACTTACTAAGCCCATGCGCTCGATTGAGTCATGCATAAATAAGCAACATGCAGAATTTAAGTGACGAAAAATAAATAAATAAAAGCAACACAAAACAAGAGAAGGTGTTGTTTACTCAAGTGGTACGTGGAGTTGTATCCCAAGTACAGACCGCACTACCGTCCATTCGGATTCGGCTACGGAATTTACGTCTGGGTTCCATCCTATATACCACAAGAGACGACACTCTTCCATTTCATTCAAGCCACAACATGCATCCATAAACGACTCTCATGCGAATAGAATTCAATAATAATAAAAAAACGAATATAAACTAATGAAAATGTACCCTCAGGTCTAACCTTTTAAATCACCTCTCGGATGTACGGTACACGATCGTCGGAAGGGGGATGCTCCGCGCAACTCTCCCGGTTCACTGGTTCACTGTTCTCGTTCGTTGTCTTACTGTTTTGAGTCGTCGTTCTCCGTCTTTTGCTATTGTTTCCTTGTGGTTTCGCTGCCGTTTCCTCTTTATCTTTTGCTTACTGTTTTTTGGGTGTCTTCTTCCTGTAATTTTCTTGTGTGTTGTGTATGAGCTAGGGACTAGGGTTGAGAAGGTTGGTGAAGGGTTCTTTTTATAGGCAAATGTTTAGGTTTGACAAGGAAAGGGATTTGATTTGGTGTTGGATAAGGGAAGCAAGAGATTTGATTTGGTTTGGTTAAGGGAAGTCAAAGATTGAGGGGGGACAAATCTTGGCTAGATAGGGAAGGTTGAATATTTGATTGGCTTGGATTATGAATACAATATTTTAAGTTTGGGGATAATCTTATTAGATTGGGAATATAATTGGTTGATTGATTTTAATTAGGCATGATTATATTTTGATTTAGTATGTGATTTGTTTAATTTAGGCATGATTTTAGTTTAAGTTGGTAATTGTTTATTTTATGTTTGGTATATGTTTTATTTTATTTTTTAATTAATTTAATTATTATCTTATTTAGTTAATGTTTTAATTAATATTTATTTATTTAAATTGGGATGTGTTTTATGGGCTTTGGGGGGCTAATTGGGCTGGATGTGAGGCTAGCAGCAAAACCAAATTACCGACACCGTTCGAACGCTTCCTCGAACGCGGCACGAACGCCCGCAATCCGTTTGACGTTCGAACGTAAACACGAACGTAGCACGAACGAAAACAGTGAACCTTGTTTATTCTGAATTTCCCCTTCCGATGTCCGTTCCCGTGACCTCCGTGACTTAAAAGTAGTGTCTCCAAAATGAGACTCATCATAGGGACTTATGTGTAAAAATGCAGTGCCTACACCATGGATTTACTATATCGCAAACATGTGTAGGATACCTATGCCCTGTACACAGGACTAACAGATTCTATCTTGATACGCACTAGATATCATGAGCATCAGTCCACACCCAACGAACAGGCGGAGGTCTGATCTAAATAGATCGGTGACGTGACTACCATCAAAGTCTGGAAGATAACTCATATATCCACTGTGGTATCTCAAGTCGAAGGATCAATATGTTCGCTCAACTCGAGAAGATTCCTATTGATGTTGGTGTACCATCTATTAGGAAATCTTCAGTGAGTCGTTCAGTGTTTATCAAATAAACACCTACATGTCTATATGAGTCTCCCGAGACTCATGGTTCATTGGGATAAACCATCGGACCAAGTCACGATATACGACATGTACTGGTCTCAGCGGATTTTACTAACCGACCCGTGTTAGTAAATCTTGACCAGGAACTTTATTTAAGGATATACAACTTATAGTGACGATTCCCTATGTCAATTACAAACTACGTTGTAACTGCGCACTACGTTGTAAATCTTATGGTCTTTATCTAATATACATGTATCACTAAATCGCAATTAGATCGAATATGTATATAAAAGACAAGAGGTGCTACCATTAAATAAGTAATATTATGGAAAAAGACATTGTTCGTATTTATAAATCGAACATTAATACGATCCGGATTGGCACTATGAGTACCAACCCTAACAGATTGATGTTGGACAATATGAGAGCACTTGAGAAGTGCTATTTTCATACGCGGTTGGCTCGGGTGTAACCAAATTATCCGGGTGGGACCTGAAGTGGACGTGTAACTTGTCTACGAGAGACAAGCAATCGCTCTATGCATCGTAAAGGTGTGAGAAATGTTTGGGATGTGCGAGAAACATCATGAAGGTGCCGATGTGATATTGACACATATAAACGTGTTCATGAGAAGCCGATGTGAGGTTGATTGAAGTTGTGAATGGTTCAAAAGGGCGTGAAACCCTTTTCCCATGGCAGTTGGATGCCATAACTCGATGGGAAAGTCAAGATGAGTAAGCCCTCTCGTGTGAGGCAAGCGAGCATGTTTCTAAATCTCCAGACAAACTTCTGAATCGGACTACACAGATGAAAGCTCTTCAATATAAGGTCCTATGAGAGATATATTTGACCAGGAACGAACTTGATTTGAAGTCTCGAAACATGAGCTCATTTATAAAGTGTCTGAACGTGCTAGCCTTACACTATGACCGTGACACGAGGCAATGGTCAGAATTCAGATTTAATTTGTTTTAAAGTAAATATGAGCCATAAATTTTTCCAAATTTGCATTGATTTAAGCTTCTGAATTCCAAATTGGGATGAAAAAAGTACGTTCGACCCGGTTCGTCGTGCTTTAGCTCGACCCGATGGTCTTTTTTAAGTGTTTGGGTTTGGGTAAAAAAATCCGAACCTGATTTTTATTAATAAAAAATAAATTTTTTAATTATATAAATAATTTTTTAATTTTAAAAATATACATTTATAAATAAATTTGTAAAGTTTAATATAACAACACTAAAAAATAGAAAATTTTAATTTCTTTTTCATTTTTTGTATAAAAAAATTCACAAAAAATAAATTTTTTTTTTTCAAAAAGTTTTAAAAAATAATAATTTTATGTTGGGCCCGACCAAGCTCGGGCTCGAGAATGGCAAAGCTCGGGCCCGACTCGGTATTTTGCCACACTTAATTCCAAACTTGATTTCAAACTTAACTTACAAATGAAAATCATCCTCCTTATATAGATGGAGGAGGAAACCTAAGGAATCTTTGGTAGGACAAAACCCCTGACTGAAGAACAAACTAGAACCATAACTTTAATAAAGCTTAAGAAAAAGTATAAAGTAGTGGCCTACTTTATACTTTGGTTGACATTGACAACAGTATACACCCAAAATACATGTGTGTGGGTCATAAGGAATCTAATAATTTAACACAATACGATAAAACACAAAATGATAAAAGACAGTTGGCTTCATGATCTCATGCTGACTGGGTTGTCTCCGAATTGGCTATCTTCTCACTCTTCCTTAGCTGAGACATGGTATGTTTCCAAATGATGATTTTTTACTGAAGATTTTCAGTGTATTTTAGATGATTGTATCATTGGATGATACATCGTTTAGTTTTTGTGATCGTGGTGAATTACCGCCATGACTTGTCGACAATGTTGGTCTTGATGCTCATTCGTATAGAGCCTGAAGATATTGCACGAATGTCGTTTGTGTCTTCATATATAATCTTGTTGGGCCAATAGATTTTGCATATGGGTCGTTGTCTTATTTTTGGACTGGCTAGCCAATGAATAATCTTCCAATCATCTAGCTAATTAGATGGAATGATACAAACCAAATGAATCGGAGGACAAACATAGGTGTAATCTTAATACCATTAATGGTCTCCATGATAGGGTTGGTGCTCGGAGCGCCAATCTGGATTGTATTTATGTCTGATTCATGGATACGAACAATATATTTTTTTCCATAATATTACTTATATATGGTTGCACCTTTTGTTTTTATATACATATTCAATCTAATAAATATTATATTGAAACTAAATTTGATTTAGTGATATATATATATATATATATATATTAGACAAAGACCCATAATTGACAACGTAGTGCACAGTTACAATGTATTTTATAATTGACATTGGGAATTATCACTATAAGTTGTATATTCTCAAATAAAGTTCCTGGTCAAGATTTACTGACACGGGTCGGTTAGTAAAATTCGCTGAGGCCAGTACATATCGTATATCGGACTTGGTCCGAAGGTTTTATCCCAATGAATCATGAGTCTCGGGAGACTCATATAGACGTGCATGTGTTTATTTGATAAACACCGAACGACTCACAAAAGATTTCCTAATAGATGGTAACCAACGCCAATAGAGTCGAGTAGCATAGTGGTGCTTCGACTTGAGATACCACTGTGGATATATGAGACATCCTCCACACTTTGATGGCAGTCACGTCACTGATATATTAAGATCAGACATCTGCCTGTTCGTTGGGTGTGGACCCATGAGCATGATATCCTGTGAGTATCAGATAGAATCTGTCAGTCATGTGTACATGACATAGATATCATGTACGTATTTGTGATCTAGTAAATCTAAGGTCGTGGTATACTTCGGAAGCGAGTTCCGATTGTTATTTAGAGATCGTAAATTTACAAGTCGAATATATTATACCTTAGAGATTTGACGTTCTTATCTATATCTCCGGTATAATATTGATAGCATGTGACGAAGGGAATATTCGTATGCAATGACCTCGACTTGCATAGTTTAGCGAGATTATCTGTGGTCGTCATAATTTACGAGTGGGTGAATTATGGACACGAAATTTGATTCCATGACGGATAAACCTAAACTTAGAGAGTCTCATAATATGAATTGTACTCGTTGAGCACTTGGACAACGCGTTATGAATAATACAGATTATTCATAATACTTTATCGGATTAAATGAGTTAATTCGAATCGTTTAAGGGTTAAACGAAAAATACATGCATAAGAGGTATTTCAGTCATTTCCTAATTAATGTGTATTTGTATTTAATATATGATTTTATTGAATACACATTAATTAATTGTCAAATAAGATATTTGACATATATCACAAATATATGTATTTTAATTATTTAAAGTAAATATGATACATATATTTAGATATTTGTATTTAAGTAATTATTTAATTGTTAAATAATTAAAGTAATTAAAATATAAATATCTAAGGTGATATTTTTATTTAGAAATGATTAAAGCATAAATGTTTGAATTTTTCATTTAAGATAAATATTATCAAATTGGATTTGAATTCTTTAATTTGATTAAATGAATTATAAATGACCAAATTGCCCCCAAGTTAGGCCAACCCTAGTATTTAAAGTGAAAAATTATTTTTCTCTTTCATTATTCAAGCCATGGCCGAAACTTATCTTTAAAGAAAGCTCCCAAAATATTTCTTGAAAGAAACTTAAGAGAAAGTGATGAAATCAAGAAGAAAGCTTAAGGAAATTAGGAGATTTTAAGGTAATCTTCAATATTCTTAATCTTATAAAGTTTATTTCTTGTTCTTGAGTATCTACAATAGTTGTAGGTTTTCTTTATTTCTTGAATTTTGGGGCTTTTTGATTTGGAGGATTAATTTGGAGGCTTGATGCATGCATGAAGTTAGATTGAATAATTTTATTGTACTATTAGTTCAATTTTATCATTTGATGACTTGTTGCCATTTTAGAGTGTTATGACCACTCTTATAACTCCTAGAATTTTTATTGAGTTCTTCATTGGTGGTGGCTTTGATTGGTGTAAATATTAATATGATTAATGTTGATAAAATTGGATTTAAAGCATGAAAAACGATGATTTTTGCATCCAGATCAGATCTAAAAATTCTGAATTTTTTTTGATGAAAACTATATTATTTAAATGTATTGGATGTGTATTGGGCATTAGAATAATTGTCGAAAACTGTTTCGGATTAAAAATATACGAAAATGGCGAAAAACGAAATTACCGGGTGAGTTCCGGGCTTACCGGGTGACATATATCCAAACAGTGAATACTGCCCAAGTACTATTGGGGCTGACCTGGGCAGCCCCATGTGTATTGGTTGGTTGGTTCAGACAAAAACACGTTTTATGCTATTTTGCGGAAAAATATTTCGTAAAAGTTTCATTGTGTTTCTAAATTATTTATGTCGTTATTTGATATCGAATAAATATACTTAAGTGAAATATGAATGGATTATTCATATGGGATATTGAATAATTTATTTGGTAAGTTTAAAATTTTTAAAGGTTACGATTTCGCTCGAACCGCGCCTTCCGCTGCGCCTGACCCCAACACTCCACCCAAATTGTAATAATCTTATGCCTCATTAACCAACAGAAGATTTCATGATTTCATGATGTAGTTCAGGGATCAGGCCTTCAATGAGATTCTCTTTATTCCCAAGCAATATGGTCTTTTATTTATTAGAGTTGGTGCTCGTCGAGCCAATTTTTTATTATATTTCCTTGTAAATACATATATATTATTTTGAATAAAATGAATAGTTTCATTAATATATTATTTATTATATATGTTAAAGGCATTATCATACCTTAAAATGATTAGTTGTGATACAGTGCAAAAGCATTACAACTGACATTGAGTTGTATCATAACAATATCATTTTTAAATTGTTCCCGGTCAAGGTTTACACTACTTGGTTAGTAAGAACCCGTAGAGTTGGTACATGTCATATATTAGAATTTAGTATTCTAATGGTAATTACTCAATGAACCATGAGTCTTGGAGTCTCGTATAGACATGTAGGTGTTTATAGTGGATAACCATTGAATGAATCACCGATTATTCTTAATAAATGGTGCACCAACGTCAATGAGAATCTTCTCGAGTTGAGTAGCATAATGGTCATTTGACTTGAGATACCACAGTGTATATATGAGTTATCATCTACAGTCACGTCACCGAGTCAGACATTCGTCTGTTCGTTGGGCATGGACTAATGCTCAAGATATCTGGTGAGTGTCAAGATAGAATATGTTAGTATTACAACTTATTTGTTTACTGTGTTCTTACAACGGACTTTGAACAGACAGTAAACTGAACAGAAAAGTACAATTAATAAAAGTGATATAGTACTCAACAATACAAATAAAATAGAAGACAATTGCAGGCAGTGAGTTGAGAATAAGGCACGGATCAGCAACAGGAAGAATTCCGAGGCTTGTTGATGTGGCAACAATCTCCTTAAAACAAATTCGTCCCCTACCGATCGGTGCAGTAGAGCGCGAGACGTTTCCGACTTCAACGAACAACTGAAGTGCTTGAACTCTCTCTCAAAAGATTTTCGTAATAACAATTTTCTCTTGTGTGTAATGTATGTAATTCTAAAAAATGAAAAACACTACTATATTAAAAGAAAATAACATGCCAATTAAGTTTCATCAATGAGAGGCTTTACACTTGTTGTAACCATCAAGTTGATTAATGTCATTAATCTCAAATTGTAACCACAAAGTTGATTAATTGTCATTGATTCAACTGTTATGGAACATAAAAAGGCTTGGAAAAAATAAAGAGACATCCAAAAATTGGCTGGGCCAGGCCCGCTCAATTTGGTCCGGCATTCGTGTACGCAGGACACGCGGGTGCACACGAGCCAAGCTTGATTCGGATTTGATTTGCACCCCCCCCCCCGCGCACGTAGAGAGAGCTCTATCCTTATAACTCTTACCCATCTACATATGAGCAATCATATATAAGCATAATATTCACTCTATAGTTTCCCATATGGGACAAGCTTACTTTTCTTTATTTCCAACACCAATGGGTGAACTTTGAGCAACAATTTCTCATTCACCAAGCACCATTTTAAGCATATGAATATACCATTTCGAAGTACTCACAGAGGAGTATCCGAATCATTCAATAACAACCACTAACACGAAGTGGACCATGCTTAAAATTGAGCCTCAAAATGCTTATTCATAAGCATTTTTTCCAACAATCCCCCACATGAATGAAATTGGCGACAAAACGTCGAATAAAATTATTTTATAAAACATTTTATTTTGACCTAGAAGAGTTCAACGGTTCAACACCTGCATAAGATAGGTAGGCCTCGGCCTTTGAACCTTCCCTTGTGAAAATATATCTCATTTACTGGATGGCAGTGGACGCGATGTCATTGAACTGTACTGCCGTTCATGTAAATAGAGAATATAATCACACAGATATTTAACCTAACACATCTGAGTTCTCATTATTATGTCATTTTGGCCATGAACATCAACCTGGTTCTGCAAGAGTTTCTAAGAATTGAGCCCCATACAATTCCCTTTGAAGCGGCCCCACTTCTCTCTCACATAGGTGATTTCTTATTTAAGAGCATCTCGTAATACTCTGCTCGGATTCCCGACGCATAAGAATCATTAAAAGCCTTTGCTTAACCTCAATCCATACGAGCATCACTATTTCATTTCACCATAGGAATGGACTAGAGGGTAAACCCCCCCACAGTGAACCAATTATGTCTTTTACGAGTAGGTTGTCCCATTGAACCTAGATCTTGGGATCTCCAGTCAACAAGGTTGGGTTGTCCTTCGTAATAAACATTTATCTAATGGGCTTTAGTCCCATTCCCCTCGATGATTTGACACAACCAACTCTCTATTTAACCCTTTGGTTAGCGGATCCGCAATGTTATCCTTTGACTTTACATAGTCAATCGAAATAACTCCAGTAGAGAGTAACCTGTCTAACGGTATTGTGTCTACGACGAATATGTCTAGACTTACCATTATACATATTGTTATGTGCCCTCCAATTGCAGATTGACTATCACAATGAATGCAAATTGCTGGCACTGGCTTAGGCCAACTTGGAATATCCTCTAGAAAATTTCGAAGCCATTCCGCTTCTTCAGCACACTTGTCTAATGCAATGAATTCTGATTCCATTGTAGATCTGGCTATCACAGTCTGTTTGGAGGATTTCCACGATATAGCTGCACCTGCTAGTGTAAACACATAGCCACTGGTAGACTTTGAGTCTTTCATATCAGATATCCAATTAGCATCACTGTATCCTTCGACTACAGCTGGATATCTATGATAGTGCAACCCATAATTACGAGTAAAATGTAAGTACCTAAGTACTCTCACTATTGCTTTCCAGTGATCAACCCCTGGATTACTCGTATATCTGCTGAGCTTGTTTACTGTACAGGCTATATCAGGCCTTGTACAACTCGATAAGTACATCAAACTCCGATAACTCTAGAGTATTCTACTTGAGATATACCATCTCCCCTATTCTTTGATAGGTGTAGACTCACATCTAAAGGAGTTCTAGCCACAGCAGAATCATCATTGTTGAATTTACCAAGAATCTTGTCCACATAGTGCGACTGATCAAGAATAAGTCCATCTGAACTTCTCGAGATCCTTATTCCTAGAATGACATCTGCTAGACCCATGTCTTTCATGTCAAACTTAGATTTTAGCATATTCTTGGTAGATTTCACCATTTTAATATTACTCCCGACAATCAATATGTCATCAACGTAGAGACATAAAATGACATAGCCAACTTCTGTCTCTCTGACATAATACATTTATCACATCATTGATTTTGAAACCATTTGCCAACATGGTATCATCAAACTTTTTATGCCACTGTTTCGGAGCTTGTTTCAATCCATACAAGGATTTAACTAACTTACAGACTTTCTTTCCTTGTCCTGGAGCTATAAAGCCTTCAGGTTGTTCCATGTAGATTTCTTCATCTAAATCTCCATTCAGAAAGGCTGTTTTCACATCCATCTGATGTACCTCAAGATTGCGCAAAGCTGCAATGCTAGTATCATCCTTATGGAATTTATTCTCGTTACAGGAGAATAAGTATCAAAGTAATCAAGACCTTCACGTTGTCTGTAACCTTTAATTACAAGTCTTGCTTTGTACTGTCAATTGATCCATCTGCCTTCATTTTCTTTTTGAAAATCCACTTGGACCCTAACGGTTTACATCCTGAAGGAAGATCCACTAACTCCCATGTGTGATTTTGTAAGATGGATTCAATTTCACTATTGATGGCATCTTTCCACAAAGCACCATCAACTGACCTTACAGCTTCGTTATAGCTTTGAGGATCATTTTCTAGCAAAAATGTCAAAAAATCGGACCAAATGATTTTTCGGTCCTAGCTCTTTGCTACGTCTTGGTTCAAATTCAACAACTTGTTGATCCTCGGAACATTTATTTGTTCTCGGTCCTGACTATCTTCAATTATAGTCTCATGTGCCCGTTTGTACACATTTGAATTCGAATTAGTTTTACAAGGAAAAACATATTCGAAAAAAGATGCATTTCTCGACTCCATTATCGTATTCTTGTGAATATCTGGTATATTAGACTCATGCACAAGAAATCGATAAGCATTACTGTTATGTGCATATCCTATGAAAATGCAATCAACAGTTTTTGGTCCTATCTTCACTTTTTTAGGTGGAGGAATGACTACCTTGGCAAGACACCCCTACACTCGTAGGAATTTATAGGAAGGTATTCTTCCTTTCCACATTTCATAAGGAGTTTTTCCTGCTTCTTTCCGTACGTGTACCTATTTAAAAGGTAATTAGCTGATAAAAACAGCTTCTCCCCACATATTCTGAGGTAAGCCAGAGCTGATTAACATAGCGTTCATCATCTCTTTCAAGGTACGATTCTTACGTTCTGCAATCCCATTGGATTGAGGTGAATAAGGAGCTGTGGTTTGATGTATGATTCCATTTTGTTCACAAAGTGATTCAAAAGGAAAAAACATACTCACCACCACGATCACTTCTTAACTCCTTAATTCTTTTATTCAGTTGGTTCTCAACTTCATTCTTATAGAGAATAAATTTCTCTATAGCTTCGTCCTTACTTTTCATCAAATACACATAGCAAAATCTCGTGCAATCATCAATAAAGGTAATAAAATATTTATTACCACCTCTTGATTGTATTGAATTAAAATCACATACATCGGTATGTATTAGATCAAGTGGTTCAGAGTTTCTTTCAATACTATGAAAAGATGATCTAGTCAGTTTTGCCTCAACACAAGTATCACACTTATGTTTGTTATCAATTTTAAAATTGGGAATGTGATTCATGTTAATTAATTTCCGCAATGAATTAAAATTAACATGTCCTAATGTACCATGCCATAAATTAGAGTACTCAACAATATAAGCAGAAGAACTAGCTTTATTGATATTTTTGGGTTTAACAACCATTACATTGAGCTTAAAAAGCCCATCAGTTACATACCCTTTTCCCACATACAACTCATTTTTAGTCAAAACTACTTTATCAGACTCGAACACCATCCGAAATCCATGCTTGTTCAAAAGCGATCCAGACACAAGATTCTTCCGAATTTCTGGTACATACAGAACGTTGTTCAAAGTCAACTCTTTCCCAGAAGTCATCTTCAGAATCACCTTTCCTTGACCTTCAATCTCAGATGTTGCAGAATTTCCCATGTATATTTTTTCCCCATTACCAACAGACTCAAATGAAGAAAACATGCTCTTGTCCGAGCACACATGTCGAGTGGCACCAGTGTCAATCCACCACTCTCTTGGGTTAGAACCCACAAGATTCACCTCAGAAACCACAGCTGAAAGGTTAATGTCTGAAACATCTTGAGTCACATTTTCCATCACATTAGCCTCTTGATTCTTTTTCTTCTTCGGCAATCTGCACTCAGAAGATTTGTGACCCATTTTGTCACAGTTGAAGCATTTTCCTTGAAATTTGGATTTCTTGGAAACCCCTCCTTTAGGGCCCATCTTTGACCCTTTGTTCTTAGGGTTCTTGTTCTTTTGGCCATGTTCAACAACATTTGCTTTGGCCTCATGAGTTATGCCTCTCTTGTCAGATACACGATTATCTTCCTCAATTCTGAGCTTAAGAACCAAGTCTTCAATACTCATTTCTTTTCGCTTATGCTTTAGGTAATTCTTGAAATCTTTCCAACCAGGTGGTAGTTTTTCAATTATCGAGGCTACTTGAAAGGTTTCACTTAAAACCATCCCCTCAGCATGTATTTCTGCTAGAATAATTTTCAATTCTTGTACTTGACTTACACAGTTTTGGAATCAACCATCTTAAAATCTAGGAAATGGCCTACGACAAATTTCTTAGTACCGGCATCCTCAGTTTTATATTTTCGGTCTAAAGATTCCCAAAGCCCTTTTGCTGTTTTCATTCCGGCGTACACACTGTACAAGGAATCACTCAGCCCATTTAGCACATAATTCCTACATAGGAATTCAGAATGTTTCCAAGCATCGATCGCAGTGATCACTTGGATATCAATCTCACCCTCCGCGGGTACAAGAGCATCTTCCTTTAGAAACCTTGCTAGGTTCAACGTGGTCAAGTAGAAAAACATTTTCTGTTGCCACCGTTTAAAATTCTGTCCACTGAATTTTTCAGGTTTTTCCGCAGCAGGATTGACATGGCTACATGTCCAACAGGTTGTCTAGCCATAGAGGCAGTGACACTTTGGCCAGCCACAGCAGCTGCCATATTAAGCCCAGAGGCTGAAGCAAGTTGGCCAGCCGAAGAGGCTGCCACTGCACTTTGGCTAACCACAGGGGCTGCCACAACATTCTGCCCAACCACAGGGGCTGCCAGAACATCTACTGTGTTTGGACTGTTTTCCATATCCACAGAGCGAATTTTGTTTTAAGACTATTACATTATTTGTTTACTGTGTTCTTACAACGGACTTTGAACAGACAGTAAACTGAACAGAAAAGTACAATTAAAAAAGTGATATAGTACTCAACAATACAAATAAAATAGAAGACAATTGCAGGCAGTGAGTTGAGAATAAGGCACGGATCAGCAACAGGAAGAATTCCGAGCTTGTTGATGTGGCAACAATCTCCTTAAAACAAATTCGTCCCCTACCGATCGGTGCAGTAGAGCGCGAGACGTTTCCGACTTCAACGAACAACTGAAGTGCTTGAACTCTCTCTCAAAAGATTTTCGTAATAACAATTTTCTCTTGTGTGTAATGTATGTAATTCTAAAAAACGAAAAACACTACTATATTAAAAGAAAATAACATGCCAATTAAGTTTCATCAATGAGAGGCTTTACACTTGTTGTAACCATCAAGTTGATTAATATCATTAATCTTAAATTGTAACCACAAAGTTGATTAATTGTCATTGATTCAACTGTTATGGAACATAAAAAGGCTTGGAAAAAATAAAGAGACGTCCAAAAATTGGCTGGGCCAGGCCCGCTCAATTTGGTCCGGCATTCGTGTACGCAGGACACGCGGGTGCACACGAGCCAAGCTTGATTCGGATTTGATTTGCCCCCCCCCCCCCCCCCCCCGCGCACGTAGAGAGAGCCTCTATCCTTATAACTCTTACCCATCTACATATGAGCAATCATATATAAGCATAATATTCACTCTATAGCTTTCCCATATGGGACAAGCTTACTTTTCTTTATTTTCCAACACCAATGGGTGAACTTTGAGCAACAATTTCTCATTCACCCAAGCACCATTTTAAGCATATGAATATACCATTTCGAAGTACTCACGGAGGAGTATCCGAATCATTCAATAACAACCACTAACACGAAGTGGACCATGCTTAAAATTGAGCCTCAAAATGCTTATTCATAAGCATTTTTTCCAACAGTTAGTCCTGCGTACATGGCATAAATGTCTTTCATGTGTTTGTGATCTGTTAAATTCATGGTTGTGGTACACTGCGGAAGTGAGTTCCGAGTGTTATTAATAGATCACAAATTTATAAGTCGATTGTATTATACTTTAGGGATTTGACGTACATATCTATATCTCTGGCATAATATGTATAACTTGTGATACATAGATTATACGTATGCGATAACATCGACTTGCATAGTTCAACGAAATTATCAGTGGTTGTCATAATTCAAGAGTTGGTGAATTATGGACACATATTTTGATTCTATGACGGATAATCCTGAACTTAGAGAGTCTCATAATATGAAGTGTACTCGTTGATCACTTGGCAATATGTTATGAATAATATAGATAATTCATAATATTTTATCAGATTAAGCTAGTTAATTCTAGTCGTTTAATCCGCAAACAAAAATATACATGCCATGGTATTTTTGGTCTTTCTAATATACAAATACATAATTACATTAGATACACATTTATTGACAAATGGTTTATTAACATTTGTAAAGTAAATTAGTTATTAAGTTAATTATGAATTTGGCTTATTCATTTTTAACTTTACAAGTTTAAAGTGTCTTAATTATTTATTATATATTTGTAATATATGATATATATTAAGCTATTTGGTTGGCTTATTTTTCCAATCATTTATATGATAATTTATTTGGAAAATAAAATAACCAATTTATATCCCATGATATTCGGCCACCAAAAACCCTCAGTATATAAATGAAACTTGTTCATTTTGCTCTCACTTTTGGCTTCCAACAACACATTTTAAAGAAATAAAGATGAGAGAAATCCAAGATCCAAGTAAAGGTTAAGGGATTTATTGGAAGAATAAGGTATTTTTTTTATTCTTTAGCTTAAAAATTATTTCTATTGTTTGGATCTTTGGCATATGATGTGTTATTTCTCTACAAATCTAAAATTATGTGTTGAGATTGTTGGTGGCTGAAAAGTATTGTTTTGATGCATGTGTAAGGAAGTTATTAAGTTTAATTATTGTAATATAAGCTTATATAGGCTATATGATAACAAGTTGTCATTCTAGAGTATTATGACCACTCTTGTAATACCTAAAATTATTTTTGAGTCATTCATGTGTGGTGGCTTTGATTGGTATTGGATTAATTTGATTAACCTTGACAAAAGTTGGATTAAAGTTTGAAAATCAAGATTTATTAACCAAAAATTGGTTCTGGTCGGATCTGGACAGAGACGAATTTTCTAGGGTTTTAAAATGTGTTTTTGAATGTATTGAATGTGTATTGAGCATTAGAATAATTTCTAAAAAAATTGGAGTGAAAATACGTAAAAATGGCGAAAAAATGACGTTACCTGGTGAATAACGGTGTTATCGGGTAAAAGCTTTCTAAATAGTGAATTGGTCACTATTTAGGCAGCCCATGGACTGACCAGATACTGCTGGGATGATCGGGGCGGCCCAATGGGGTCCTGATTGGTCGATTCGGTCGAAAATGTGTTTTGAGCGATTTTACGAAAAATTGTTTTCGTAAAAGCTTCGTAGTATTGAACATGCAACTTAAACCATTAAACATGCAAACTCTATCAATAAACATACAACTAATTTCATGTTTTGAAAAATTTCATGTTTATTGGCAGAATTTGCATGTTTAGTGGTTTAAGTTGCATGTTTGAACCAATGATATTAAATACAATTGGGGTACTGTAGATGAGCCTTGTTATTTGATAAAGAAAATATGTTTAGGTGAAATATGAATAAATTATTGATATATGATACCGAATAATTTATTTGTTAAATTTAAAAAATTATTAAAACTATGATTTTTGCCTAAACCGCGCTTCCGCAGCGAAAACCCTAACAAAATTGGTATCACAACGGGTCTGATCATACATTTGTTACATGTTTCATGTTTGATATGTGATATTTAATTCAATTTAATATTTGCATAAATATATTAAATTAATTTGATTAATTTTGGGTTGTTTGACAATTTGCGAAAAATCCTTAATTAATAAGGCTTAAATAATAACGTGTGTGAGATTATATATTTCTAGGTCTGTCTTGTCAATATGGTTGTAAATAAATTTATCTGGCTATATACGAGAACGTGCCAAAGCTGTGAGGGTATAGTCGATGAGAATTTATTTGCACCTGATATATTTTTGATATTAGATAAATTCGAGTGAAATGGAAATCATGAACGTACCAAAGCTGTTAGGAATACATCATTATCTTGAATTTATCATTGTCAAGTAAATCCTTGATACGCATCCTTGTGAACGTGCCAAAACTGTCACAACGAGAAATAGTTAGGACCGAAACTTAGGAGTCACATGTGTGCGATTGACAATGGGTTGTCTACCTAATGAATATACATAGACGAGAACGTGTCAAATCTGTGAGCCGAAATATATTCATATGGTCCATTTCTAACTATGGAATTTAATTTGATTGTTGAATTCATGTATTTCGTTTGAGGATTATAGTTTTACATTAAATAGTGGGAGGTATGTGTTGGAGTTGGTGCTTGAAGTGCCAATCCGAATAATATATTGTACATTTTATTATTTATTAATAAAATAACTACATTTTCATTTCATATCTTATTAATGGTATTGTCATTATGTATATTAGATTGGTGTATAAATATGCTAAAAATGACATCGACCTTAGAATAGTCTTGCAGTAATACTGGACACTAAGTGGACCGACATTGTGATAAGTATTACTATTGTAAAATATTCTAAAAGTAAATATTCTTAGTTGTTGGATTTGGAATACGGTTGATGAGCGGAAAATATATCAATATTTACCGCCCCTTTTACTTAATATTTTGTTTAGTTTCTTGGGTTTGATGAACGTTTTGATGTGTTTTAGTTTATTTTGCAGATAAAATAATATCGGGACTCAATGAAATCATTTAGGACGAAATGTGGATCAAATAAGGGCAATTATTGGACTTAATATATTAATTTTGGAGATTGGAAATTTGAAAGGGCGTTTTTGACGAAGTGCAGTTTTGGAAATTCCAGTTTTGCGCATCTGTCGTATTTTGGGCATAACTGTTTACTCAGATATCGGATTGAGCTGATTCAAGTGCCCGATTAAAGAAGACTCAAAGATCTACAACTTTGAAAGAGAAAATATTTTCGAATTCTGAAGATTTCATGACCGAAATTGATGAACCATCCAGAAGTGTGTGGAGTGTAATTATTAAAAGTCATTATCAATCATTTTCAAAGCAAAATATTAATTAATTAATAATTAATAAAAATTATCAAATCAACACCAAACAAGATAAGAATTATTGGAGCAATTATGGATTTGGTGGAGTAATTAGTGGAGAAATTAATAATGTAATTGGTGGAGAATTGATTGATGATTTGATGGTGGCAAAATTTTGCCTATAAATACCAAGCCATTTCATTTGTAAAATTCATACTTTCTTCTTTGAAATTCTTAATGAATAAATAAGAAGATTGTATCTAGTTTGTTTATTTTTAGTTTTCAGTAATTAATTTTCAGTTTCGCACTTTCTTTTCTTTACTTTTCAGTTTTTACTTTCCGCGATTTACTTTTACGCACAGTACTTTTCTTTCTTTAATTTTTCAGTTTTTACTTTTCAGTAATGAGGAGGTAATTTCCCAAGCTAGGGTGAAAGGTAATTCTTTTACTGTTACTATTTAGATTAATCTCCCTTAAAAATAATATATTCACTATTTAAAATACTGATTAATAAAGGATACCGCTATATTGGTCGGTTGGCAATTCAATTTAATCTGGTTTAAACCTGACTAATCAAGGATACCGCCAGATTGGTCGGTTGGTAAATTTATTTTGGTACCACCTTTATGGCTGGATTATGGACAAATATTACCGCCTATATGGCTGGTTGGACTTAATTTGACTTAATCAGGATACCGCCAGATTGGTCGGTTGGTAATATTATAACAAGTTTATATATTATTTTATGGGAGATTTCTAAATAAGTAGTAGTAAAAGTAATTCCTTTTACCTTAGCATTTATTTTACTTTTTACTTTATGTCTTTTACTTTTCAGTATTTTTACTTTATTTCTTTTATTTTTCAGTTATTAGTCCTAGTTATGTGTTGTAACTAAATAGTTATCCGGGGTTGTGATGATTTCAATATCACCGGTTTATAAGGGTTAGATTATAATTTGGGTATTATAAAGATTTATTTATTGAGTCTTAATCTTAATGCTTTTTATTAATTGGCCATTAATAAAATTGATTAGGTAAACTTAAAATGAACTAGACATAGAGATTTTAAGTTTAAGACTTAGACTCAATAGCCCACGATCTTCCTTGAGGATAGATAACCCTTTAATAGATTTCCTTACAGGATAGGAATATACCTGTCGGGCGATGGTAGCCATAATTGGAACTCAATCTTAATGAATCCAGATAATGTGGTTGACATAGAAATATGGTTCAATTGGGTTACACTGGGTATTTGTGTCTGACCATCGACAGATGCTTTCGCATAATTTCGTGTTCCAGGTTAATAAATCAATGTTTTACCCATCTATATAATAACCACTTCATCTTTTAAATGGTATTGGAAGAAATCATAACCCTAGATCTTTGTGTCTTTTGTATTTTCTTTAGTATTTTCTTTTGTCTTTTTATTTATTTATTTATTTAGTAAAGCCATTCAACCAATCAAACAAACAATATCTCTCTTATCCATTTAATTAGATATTTGTAAATAAATAGATTCAACAATTAATAACAACAGTAGGAATTAAGTCCTCGTGGGATCGATATTTTTATACTGCTTGAACGATACGTGCGCTTGCGTTATACGTGTGTGTTTACGCCGGTCAACGGTCGAATTCCTATAACCTAGAAGACTAGCACATGTGTATAATGGAATTGGAGTTTCAATGATTTAAACCCGATATACCATAAGCTTTGGAATCTCGTATAGACGTGTGGGTATTGGTTGGACCGTATACTGAATGACTCACAGATGATTCATAATAGTTGGAAGTACACACCACCGTCAATAGGAATCTCCTCGAGTCGAGTAGTATTTGTGATCCATTGACTATATGATAACATTGATTTTGTGTGAGATCCTTCACACTTTGATGTCATGTATATTAGAAACCTTTCATGGTCTGACCTCTAGATGTTCGTTGGATGTGGACCGATGCACTCGTTAATCAAGTGCGAATCAAAAAAGAATTCGTCGACCCGTATATGTACCATAAGAGGTTTAGGTATCCATGTAAGTAAGTCTCAATTCTTACAACTTTGGCCAAAGTCGATCACCTAGGGTGGATCGCATCAGTTGTAAAAATCGTGGACATGTCGACAAGAGTGTGCGCCTCAAAAACTTGACGTTGTATTCTATGTTTCCTAAGCATAACTCGGATAGCCTGCGACGAAGAGATTGTTAAACATATGTGATGACCTCGACTTGTATAGTTCAGAAAGGTGTTCTTCGTGAATTCGGAGGTGGCCGAATTGCTACATATTAGCTACGCTTATATGATGAACGTGTCTGAACTTAGAGAGTCTCAATATGAAATGTACTCGTTAGCACTTGGGTAGCCGATTATTTATTATAAAAGATAATATTCGATATTATAATTATCAACTAAGATAATCAAGTGTTATTGGATAATATTGATTATTTACTTTGACCTAATTTGATTAACTAGATTAATTCAATAGTTACATAAGGGATTTGTCGCAATTTCATAATTATCTCTACCATTTGAGGATATTATGGTAATTGCAAGTATGTAATTATAGGTGTTTTTGTTTGGGTTTTGGGCGATTGGGCGCAGCGGAAGCGCAGGTCGGGAGAAATCGTATTTTAAAACTTTTTCAAAACACCGAATAAATTATTCAATATCTAATATGAATAATTTATTCATATTTCACCTAAACCTATTTATTCAATATCAATATAAATATGGTGAAAACTCACGAAACTTTTACGAAAACCGTTTTTTCCGTAAAATGACGCAAAACACGTTTTCGACTGAACCGACTACTCGACACTTATGGAAACTGCCCTGGTCAGCTCCAATAGTGTCGGAATAGTTCATGGGCTGCCTGAATAGTGTTGAACTCACGGTTTGGATAGCCGTCACCCGGTTGACTCAAAAGTCACCCGGTAACGCCGTTTTTGGCCGTTTTCGCTTATTTGAAGTCAGAAACACTTTCCGGCAATTGTGCCAACTCCCAAAATACATCCAAAACATTCAAAAGACCCAATTTCATCACAAAATCATAATCATTTCCAGGTCATACACATAAACGAAATTTGCCTAATTTTCATACTTAAATCCAATTTTCAATAAGATTAATCTAATTAATCCATCACCAAATGATTCCCACCACAAATGAACAACCCAAGAATAATTCTAGGCTATCTAAGAGTGGATCAACAACTCTAGAATGGCAACAATTTTGTCCAACAATAATTTGAACATATTGGAAACAAATTACACTAATTAGTTCCAATTAAGCTTCACACATGCTCTAATCTTCAATTTCAATTCACAAAAACCAAAAGCCCCAAAAATTATAAAAGAAGAAACCCTTTAATCCCAAAATCCTTGGGCTTTTTTTTTTAATTTTTTTCTTCTTTTCTTCATGGATTTTCAAACAAATTTTCAAACCCATTTTTCTTTAAGGTTTTCGACAGTGAGTGTAAATGAAGAAGATGATGAAACAATTTCTCTCTCTCCTTTAATATATGGCCGAAAATGGAAGGCTTTTGGGGGACAATTTTGTCATTTTCATTTAATCAAATTAATTAAAATTAACTTTATATTTAACCAATCAAAATTGGACAAATGTAAAATATAATTAATCCATGCCATGTGTACTAATTATAATTCACCATTTGTTATAATAATTATGATAAATGGATAAGGTTGGAAAAGTCAATTATTTAATTATTTAACTATTAAATAATTAAATAATTAATTTACACAAATATATGTATTTTATTTACATTAAATAATAAATACATATATTCATGGCATGTGTCAAAATCTCATTTGACGAATAATTAATGTGTATCTAATTGAATTATGTATCAAATACAAATACACAATAATTATTAGCGGACAAAATCCCCTAAAAGCATGTGTTATCGTTTAACCGATTAAACGATCCGAATTAACTCACTTAATCCGGTGAAGTATTATGAATAATCCGTATTATTTTAATATCGAGTTGTCCAAGTGCTCAACGAGTACACTTCATATTGTGGGACACTCTAAGTTTAGGTTTATCCGTCACGAAATCCAATTTCGTGTCCATAATCCACCCACTCATGGATTATGACGACCACGGATAATCTCGCTAAACTATGCAAGTCGAGGTCATAGCATACATATAATCCCTAAGTCACAGGCCATCCGTATTATACATGTGTTATAGATAAAAACGTTAAATCCGTTCGTTATAATACAGTCGACTTTCAATTTACGATCTCTAAATAACACTCGGAACTAATTTCTGAAGTTATACTACGGCCATGGATTTACTAGATCTTAAACATGTGCTGGATGTCTATGCCATATACACAGGACTGACGGATCCTATCTTGATACGCACAGGATATCATGGCCATCAGTCCACACCCAACGAACATGCGGAGGTCTAATCATGGCTAGATCGTTGATGTGACTGCCATAAAAGTATGGAGGATAGCTCATATATCCACAGTGGTATCTCAAGTCGAAGGACCATTATGCTCGCTCAACTCGAGAAGGCTCATATTGACGTTGGTGTACCATCTATTAGGAAACCTTCAGTGAGTTGTTCAGTGTCTATCAAATAAACACCTACATGTCTATACGAGTCTCCCGAGACTCATGGTTCACAGGGATAAACCATCGGACCAAGTCACGATATACGACATGTACTGGTCTCAGCAGATTTTAATAACTGACCCGTGTTACCAAATCTTGACCAGGAACGTTATTTAAGGATATTCAACTAATAATGCGCTTCCCAATGTCAATTACAAACTACGTTGTAACTGCGCACTATACTGTAAATCCTAGGGTCTTTGTCTAATATACACGTATCATTGAATCAAATTCAGTTTCGATCTAATCATAATCAGATATCTAATCACAATTAGATCGAATAAGCGTATAAAAGACAAAGGTGCTACAGTTAAATTAGTAATATTATGGAAAATACAATTGCTCGTATTTATGAATCGGACATAAATACGATCCAGATTGGCACTCCGAGCACCAACCCTAACAATTTCTCCCACTTGCTCTTGTGCCAATCCACGATATCCTATACACATATCAATGTGTATTGCATACTCATGGCCCTCAAGAGCTCACCAGCACTCAAGAGGTAGGCAAGAACAAGTAAGCCTACTTTAAAAAACCGAGTATGTCAAACAAACCCAACTATTTTCCTAAGCCAACATCATTCAAATTTTGTAGAATCCAAATTCCACATTAATATGAATCAGATGATATATCAGTATTGTGCTATAGTTACTGAGTTGTCTATGTATTTAGAAATCAAATCCAAATACAGTGAGACAACCGCAAGCACCACACTAATATGAAAACTTCTAATCTATGAGGTCACTTTACAAACTTCATAAGTCAATACTTCATAAGTTGCAACTGATTCCACTAGATTAGTAGAATCAATAGTGACACTCCCACTGCATCTTTTCTGACTTTATATGACATATACCATATAATATCATAATTAAAATCAAAACTAATCTGACCTTATAGTTGCATATTAAATTCTCCATGTATGAGAAACTCGTTCTTAATATATCAAAGATCATAAAGAACATGTTTCAAGATCCATCATATGTTCTGTAGCATATCAAAATAACTCGTAATAATTACGATTAAATTGATATCTTTAATCACATATAATATAGTATTCATTACGCCATCATCATATGATGCATAAGATTGACTAGACATTCCAATCGATCTATATTTCAACAAAGGAATCATCATTTACGAAAGATGAATACTATTTACATAAAAGACACGTTAACTGTCAAACAGTTATCCTAACTGTCAAACAGATAGTCTTCATGTGTCCTTTATTAGATCATATCTAATACGTGACTAATGGGAGTATCTCACAAGTCTCTCAGTTTTATATCATATATAAAACTTTATATCAAATATAACATAGACTACTCATACTGCTACTGCTACTGCTACCACGAAGAAAAGAAGACTTAGGATATGTAATACTAGAAAGAAATTTATACACTCCCACTGACCCTACTGAAAAATACATATTCTCTATACTTCGATAAAACAGACAATCTGACTGATATCAAAATCAGATAACACAGATTTTCGGAAAGCTTATCTGAGTCTACATTAGGCTCCATAAGCTAATTTATCAAACCGTGATCTTAGCAGAATACAAACTCTAGGGCCATTCTAGAATGAAATTCTTTAAACAAAGAAATCACAACAGATCTCTTATTCGAAGAAATCACTCAAGAACGCCACTTTGTGTTCTTTACCCAAAATACAGTTTAATATCAACATTAATCAACATATCCTTAATTGTTCAGTTAGTGCGACTAGAGACAAGTTTTCTCAAAATCTACAATAGACTACTGAGTATAACCTTTCTGACTGTCATACTATAAATGTCAAATCTTAATCAAGCTCACTTTGCTTTTGCTGCGCAAATAATTTGCACATATTATGAACTATTCATAACGAAAGCTTAATCAAGTTCAAAATTTGATCGTAGTAAGCTATGAACAATCTTAGATCTATGGTTCAATGCTAATTTCCGGAATCGATATCAAATATCGCTCCCACTATAAGTTATAGGATAATTTTCTTCGATAAGAAAATAACAGAATCATTAAGTATCGAATACTTTGTAAATGATTCTGACATCCTATTGTACTTGTACGGAAGTTGTCTAAGGGTCTTTTCATCTTATTAATTATATAGTTCCATCACAGTTTATCATTCTCTCATTTGACTTTATTAAGTCAAGTCCTTTTCTACAATCGTCAACATCTAATGTTAATCACCAAGTAATAAAACAATTTTATTGCTCGGGATTGTATAAAAGATATTCTATCAAACATAATACAATATTCTATTATATAGAATAAATGATAAACCTTTCACTCGTACCTCCGAGGCACAAGTACTTTCAATTATATAACCATTATACAAAAGAAAGATTCAAATCTCAAACTTCTTAAGATTCGAATTTTCTATCTATACATATCATATATGTAACTGTAGGAGTAAATGGAACCTTAATTAAAAAGACGAATTGGTGTTTCTCGAGCATAACCTCGAAAGTATTGAAAACTAATTTGGTAACACTCAATATCAACGAATCAAATCATATAAGATTCGATAACTCCAACTGACAAATTCCATCAAAATGGAATCGCGGAAGTTTATTATTGAGTAAGAATCATATTCATCTAATAACTTTAGAACTAAATTGCCTTAAATTCATGCGTTTGATCAGATCAAACATCTTCGAACAATTCAAAGACGCGTAATGAATTTCTAAAGATACAGTTTTCAACACTAAAGATAAAATATCTTTGAACTATTCAAAATATTCTATCCGAGTTTCATTATAAACATATTAATAGTTCTTGAACAATTCAAGACGTTCAACATGTTCTCTATTAGAAACACGTAACTAAGTCATGACAAATCATTAACTAAGTTACGAAGCATAGAAAACTATCTAAGGCAATTTCTAATTCATTAAACTACACACATCCAATGTATTAGTTTAATAAATCAGTGGTCCAATGAAAATCATCGGTTAAATGAGATTTAATCACAACCTGAATACAATATTCATTAAATGGATAAGGATATGTGGTGTGATCTCATATCAGACCATCCCTTACCATAAGGAATAATCATCTAATGTTTTTATGATAAAATCTCATAAAGAACAGTCCTAAATTATTTATTTTACCGATATTTTTTCTTATTGCTTATCTTTTATTAATGAAACTACTAGTCGCTTTAAAATATGTAACAACTGTTTATACAGAACAAGTAACTATCCAATAGTCACAAGTTCTGATATCAAATATCAAAACAGTTATTAAACATCATTTTAATTAACTAGATGAGAGATCCGGTATCCAATACCTACATTTGTCATATTGTGAGAATCGATATTCTCTATATACAACTATACGCATCTCCTTTCTTAAGCTTTATAATTTGCGTTCAATTATTCACAAAAATTGTAAATGATTGATTAGCAAACAGTGTCAGACACGTGACTTTTAAAAGTCACTAAAAGCCAAGAAACGTCATTAAAAGATAAACAAATACTAAATGGGTTTTCTTAATGCCAGTTAAGAATCTCGAAACATGAACTGATTCATGTCAATTCTTACTGCATAAGAAACAATTCTAACTAGATTATTATATCCTAAACACAAATATTCTTTTAGATTACCTAATCGCAACTTAGAAACTAAGTCACAAACCATCTTCATTTTCAAGAAAATCGGAACAACAGTTCCCGATGGTTTTAACTAATCTAACAATATCTAAGTCTACTGTCTTTCTAGAGCCTATTCTAGAATTACACAACCATAAGTAAAGTCAGAAAACCTATATATTCAAGTAATATACTATGCAGTGGATTAGAAGCATAAATCTATAAGCAGTATAAAATAAAGGAAAACGAAAGCAGCAAATTCCAAAACATTACTCACTGCTTAAGTTATGTATTTTAAACTCAGCAGTGTCTCCCACTACTTTACGTAATACCGTAATCCCCAACGGACAATGGGAATTCAATAATCAAATCGAATTCCATAGTGAGAGTATGATCCTATGAATATATTTCGACTCAAAGCTTTGGCACGATCTCGCCTACGTATATTCATTAGGTAGACAACAATTTGTCAATCACTCACCAGTGACTCCTGGTTTTGGTCCCGACCGTTTCTCACTGTGATAGCTTTGGCACGTTCACAGGGAGGCGTATCAAGGTTACACTTGTCAATGACAAACTCAAGCTACTGGTGTAGTCCTGACAGCTTTGGCACGTTCAGGATTTCCACTTTAGCTTGAATTTATCCAGTATCAATATAAAACCGTCATGGATAACAATCCTATAACTACACTCTCACAGCTTTTGCACGATCTCAGATGCACTTATAGAAAAATACCCATAAACCGTACTAACAAGACGAACCAAGAAACATGTATCCAATACATATTACTTTACAGCCATATTTAAAAGCGGGGAGTTTCCTATGGAAGCTACACTCTACATCTAATGTAGAAAATTAATCTAAATTATTTTCTAAATATTTCAATTATACTTTAGAAAACATAACACAATTTAACTATTAAATTTCCGTTATATTTTCCGTTAACGTAAAACCGAAAAGTAAATAAACATATCTAGATTACAAGCATGTGTGAACATTAAAATTGGATTAAATATCAAATATCAAGCATGAATAATATAATGGATGAAGCATCAGACCTGCTCTGATACCATTTTGTGGAGGTTTTGGGCGATTGGGCGCAGCGGAAGCGCGGGTCGGGTGAAATCGTATTTTAAAACTTTTTCAAAATACCGAATAAATTATTCAATATCTAATATGAATAATTTATTCATATTTCACCTAAACATATTTATTCAATATCAAATATCAACATAAATATGGTGAAAACTCGTGAAACTTTTACGAAAACCATTTTTCCGTAAAATGACGCAAAATACATTTTCGACTGAACCGACCACCCGACACTTATGGAAACTGCCCAGGTCAGCTCCAATAGTGCCGGGGTAGTTCATGGGCTGCCTGAACAGTGAATAACTCATGGTTTGGACAGTCGTCACCTGGTTGACTCAAAAGTCACCCGGCAACTCCGTTTTTGGCCGTTTTCGCTTATTTCAAGTCGGAAACACTTTCCGGCAATTGTGCCAACTCCCAAAACACATCCAAAATATTCAAAAGACACCAATTTCATCACAAAATTAGAATCATTTCCATGTCATACACAGAAACGAAATTTGCATAATTTTCATACTTCAATCCAATTTTCAACAAGATTAATCTAATTAATCCATCACCAAATGAGTCCCACCACAAATAAACAACCCAAGAACAATTCTATGCTATCTAAGAGTGGATCAACAACTCTAGAATGACAACAATTTTGTCCAACAACAATTTGAACAAATTGGAAATAAATTACACTAATTAGTTCCAATTAAGCTTCACACATCTCTAATCTTCCATTTCAATTCACCACAACCAAAAGCCCCAAAAATTATAAAATAAGAAACCCTTTAATCCCAAAATCCTTAGGCTTTTTTTTCCTTCTTTTCTTCATGGATTTTCAAACAAATTTTCAAACCCATTTTTCTTTAAGGTTTTCGACAGTGAGTGTAAATGAAGAAGATGATGAAATAATTCTCTCTCTCCTTTAATATATGGCCGAAAATGGAAGGCTTTTGGGGGGCAATTTTGTCATTTTCATTTAATCAAATTGATTCAAATTAACTTTATATTTAACCAATCAAAATTGGACAAATGTAAAGTATAATTAATCCATGCAATGTGTACTAATTATAATTCACCATTTGTCATAACAATTATGATAAATGGATAAGGTTGGAAAAGTCAATTATTTAATTATTTAACTATTAAATAATTAAATAATTAATTTACACAAATATATGTATTTTATTTACATTAAATAATAAATACATATATTCATGGCATATGTATAAATCTCATTTGACGAATAATTAATGTGTATCTAATCAAATTATATATCAAATACAAATACACAATAATTATTAGCGGACAAAATCCCATAAAAGCATATGTTATCGTTTAACCGATTAAACGATCCGAATTAACTCACTTAATCCGATAAAGTATTATGAATAATCTGTATTATTCATATCGAGTTGCCCAAGTGCTCAACGAGTACACTTCATATTGTGGGACTCTCTAAGTTTAGGTTTATCCGTCACGAATCCAATTTCGTGTCCATAATCCACCCACTCATGGATTATGACGACCACAGATAATCTCGCTAAACTATGTAAGTCGAGGTCATAGCATACATATAATCCATCCGTCACAGGCCATCCGTATTATACCTAGGGTATAGATAAAAACGTCAAATTTGTTCGGTATAATATAATCGACTTTCAATTTACGATCTCTATATAATACTCGAAACTAATTTCCGAAGTTATACGATTTACTAGATCGTAAACACGTGTTGGATGCCTATGCCATGTACACATGACTGACGGATCCTATCTTGATACGCACAGGATATCATGGCCATCAGTCCACACCCAACGAACAGGTGGAGGTATGATCATGGCTAGATCGTTGACGTGACTGCCATCAAAGAATGGAGGATAGCTCATATATCCACAGTGGTATCTCAAGTTGAAGGACCACTATGCTCGCTCAACTCGAGAAGGCTCCTATTGACGTTGGTGTACCATCTATTAGGAAACCTTCAGTGAGTCGTTAAGTTCTTTATCAGATAAACACTTATATGTCTATACGAGTCTCCCGAGACTCATGGTTCACTGGGATAAACCATCGTACCAAGTCACGATATACGACATGTACGGGTCTCAGCGGATTTTACTAACCGACCCGTGTTAGCAAATCTTGACCAAGAACTTTATTTAAGGATATACAACTAATGATACGCTTCCCAATGTCAATTACAAACTACGTTGTAACTGCGCACTATAATGTAAATCCGATGGTCTTTGTCTAATATACATGTATCACTGAATCAAATTCAGTTTCGATCTAATCGTAATCAGGTATCTAATCACAATTAGATCGAATAAGCATATAAAAGACAAGGGTGCTACCGTTAAATTAGTAATATTATGGAAAATACAATTACTCGTATTTTTGAATTAGACATAAATACGATCCGGATTGGCACTCCGAGCACCAACCCTAACAGTTTTTGGATTGATTTAATTGGATTAAATCAAAGTGGCAAACATTGAACTAATTCATTTCCTAATCTCTGTCTTGATTTAATTGGATTAAATCAAAGTGGTAGACGAAGGTGATTAGTCACACATAATTATACATATTTGGACAAATTAGACTAAGCCCACATAAAAGTTGATTAGAACTTTTATTAATTAAAAATTGCCTAAGTTTTGCTTTAAATAGCAAGCTTTAGGAAGGTTTTAATTAAGCTTAAGAAAGTTAAATACAAGCAATTCTTGGAGAAATTAGCCTAAGTTAGAGAAGTGTTTAGAGAAGCTTTGTGAGGTTTCAACAATATTTCATCTAGGAAAAATCAATATTGGATCTTGAAGTGAAGCTTGCTAGCATTGGAATCAAGATTGGATCTTGGAATCAAGTTTGCAAACTTTGGAAGTTCTCCAACCATTTCAACACAGAGAAGAAGATTGGATCCTTGCATCAAGCTTACTAGGTAAGTTTGAACATCTCTTAAGCTATGTTATTCATTAGTGAGTTTTCATTAGTGAGACATATAGTGATGGATTATGTATTGGATGCATGATTATATAGCTTAAAGTTGAAATAAGGCTAATAAATTTTGTTAGGATGCTTTGGAAGTATAAACACAATATGCTTGTTAATTAGGTCAAATATGTTCATGTTGGACATGAAACAATTAATAAGAGTTGGAACTCTAGATTAAAGCTTCGAGTTATGCCTACCATTCTAGAATCACTTTACCACCTTTTGGTGCACTAGAATTGTTCATGAGACATTTCATAGTGAGATTTTAAATTGGTTTTTGTTTTGATTCAAACAAATACATATATGTATTTAGAATACATGTGTGTTAGTTGTATAACATATGTTGTGGTTGGTTTTGATGTTAAAATTGGTTTTAAAGTGTATTGAAATTATAGGAGAAAATTGGAAGTGTTTAGGATTATTTTGAAGGTTGAAATTGTTCACTGCCTAGGGGAGTATTGCGACACTGAGCATCAGACCTAGGAGCGTCGCGACTCCCACTCTTCCACGTCACGATGCCGAGACGTTCAGCTCTCGCACTTTGGAGTGTTTTGACTCCCAAGGCTCTATGTCGCGACTTCGAGGGCTGATGAACACTAAAACTTCATTTTCTCCATTTGGAGTTTTCAGACTTCGATTTGATCCCCGTTTTTTTCCTACGGACTCGTATCATAATATAATTTTCATTAAAAAATTTTAAAATATTTTAAAATACATCTATCCCTGATATCATTGGGTTAGACCCACATCCGCTGCGCGGGATATTGATCTGACCCTAGGGGTTCTACAACTGCCCCAACAAAATGGTATTAGAGCAAGGCTTAACCACATAACACATGTTGTATGTTTGAAATGTATTTGAATCTATGTCTCTGTATTTTAATTTAATTATGCATAAGTCATATTGGTTATGTATTGCATGTTTTAAATTAAAATTTTGACCTAATTATGTTAATGACTTGATGGTCATAAATCTCATATGATTAGGTGATTAATTTATTTTAAGTAATAGTATTAGTAATGTTAGAGCATTATTAGATGGTTCGTCTTGTCAATACAGAGATGAATGAGTTCTTACTACTTATTGTTAGGGTTGGTGCTCGGAGTGCCAATCCGGATCGTATTTATGTTCGATTCATGAATATGAACAATTCTTTTTTCCATAATATTACTAATTTAATAGTAGCACCTCTTGTCTTTTATATATATATTCGATCTAATTACGATTAGATATCTAATTATGATTGGATTGAAACTAAATCTGATTTAGTAATACATGTATATTAGACAAAGACCCTAGGATTTACAACGTAGTGCGCAGTTACAATGTAGTTTGTAATTGACATTGGTAAGCGTTACTATAAGTTGTATATGTTGGGGTTGGTGCTCAGAGTGCCAATTTGGATCGTATTTATGTCTGATTCATAAATACGAGCAATTTCATTTTCCATAATATTACTTATTTAATGGTAGCACCTCTTGTCTTTTATACACATATTCGATAATTTTTTTACGATTAGATATCTAATTATGATTAGATTGAAACTAAAACTGGTTTAGTGATACGTGTATATTAGACAGAGACCCTAGGATTTACAACGTAGTGCGCAGTTAAAACGTAGTTTGTAATTGACACTGGGAATGGTACTATAAGATGTATATCCTTAAATAAAGTTCATTGTCAAGAATTACTAACACAGGTCGGTTAGTAAAATCCGCTGAGACCAGTACATGTCGTATATCGTGACTTGGTCTGATGGTTTATCCCAATGAACCATGAGTCTCGGGAGACTCGTACAGACATGTAGGTGTTTATTTGATAAACATTGAACGACTCACTGAAGATTTCCTAATAGATTGTACACCAACGTCAATAGGAATCTTTTCGAGTTGAGCGAGTATAATGGTCTTTCGACTTGAGATACCACAGTGGGATATATGAGTTATCCTCCACACTTTGATGGCAGTCACGTCACCGATCTATTCATGATCAGATCTCCGCCTGTTCGTTGGGTGTGGACTGATGCTCATGATATGCAGTGCGTATCAAGAGAGGATTTGTCAGTCCTGTGTACATGGCATAGACATCCTACACGTGTTTGCGATCTAGTAAATCCATGGTCGTGGTATAACTTTGGAAATCAGTTCCGAGTATTATTTAGAGATCGTAAATTGAAAGTCGACTATATTATACCGAACATATTTGACGTTCCCATCTATATCCCAGGTATAATATGGATAGCCTGTGACGGAGGGATTATACGTATGCAATGACCTCGACTTGCATAGTTTAGCGAGATTATATGTGGTCGTCATAATTCATGAGTGGGTGAATTATGGACACGAAATTGGATTTCGTGACGGATAAACCTAAACTTAGAGAGTCCCACAATATGAAGTGTACTCGTTGAGCACTTGGGCAACGCGTTATGAATCATAGAGATGATTCAAAATACTTCATCAGATTAAATGAGTTAATTCAAATCGTTTAATCGGTTAAACGATAACACATGCATTATGGGATTTTGGTCATTTAATAATTATTGTGTATTTGTATTAATACATAATTTGATTAGATACACATTAATTATTTGTCAAATAAGATTTTGACACATGCCATTAATATATATATATTTGTTATTTAATGTAAATAAAATACATATATAATAATAATTATATTAATTAATTAATTAATTATTTAAATGTTAAATATTTAAATAATTAATTGATAAAATTTTTCATAATTGTTATGAAAAAATATTTAATTATTATTGGTGACACATGACATGATTAATTAAACTTTATGTGTGCAAATTGTAGGAAACGCTTTCATAGCGCAGCGGAAGCGGCTTAGGCACACGGATCAGACTTGAAAATTTTTTATGCTTTCCCCTTCCTTTAGCCGAATGGAACCAGCAACTCTACTGAAATTTTGCTTCTGTTTCAGACAAGATTTCAGCCCCGGAATGTTCCCGAAACAGTCCTCGAACAGCCCCCGAACTGCAGTGAAATAATGGATTGTTTTGGACCCGTTACACAACGGAACTACACCCAAATTAGCCCATGATTTGCGTGAACGGTAAGGATGTTTTAGGTCTGATTTTTCACTCAAGATACAGCCACAATACAGCCCTAAATGGTTCCATAGGTGTTTCCAAAATCCCGAATTAAGACGAAACAAACGGAGCCCGAATCAATTATATGATTCACAGCAATGGACAATAAAATACTCCCACTGCCGTGAGATAGAAAAGATGAGAATAATGATTTTGGTTCAACGCCACAAGGTCTTCCGAGCTATGTCTCACAACCAACGGAAAGTAGTGTGGGCTACACATACAAAATAAATCCCTAAACAATTTAGAGATTTAATCACACTTATATATTTTTCTTATTTTTGTTCTTCAATGGAATCTCTTAACTTTTGAGAGAATGGTGAAGAAGAAGAATGTGGCTAGGGTTGCAAGAATGAGAGTCTTCCCGAAAGAAAATCAAATTTCCTTTTTATACTTAGGTCAATTGTTTCCAAAAACAAAACAAGCTCTCCCCTCCATCATTGGTGAAAATCGGCCAAGGCTAGGAATTTGTAACATCAAATTTTTAATTACCATTATTAAAAATATGTTATAAAATTGAATAAGCAATTAACCATATTGAAAGTCATAACTTCCAATATTAATGCTAAGGATTATTTTGTTTCCAAAACAAACAAATCCATTCCCTTTTCAAGCCTTGTAATTTTCGACCATGGCATATATTCTTTTATTAATTTTGTAACAATTGTATTAGCTTTCCATAAAGAAACCAAAGATGTTACCAAATCAAAAAGGTTTAATGCCATTATTGATTTGTAACTTCCAAAATAAATCAAGTGTTTCCAAAACCTTTTAATTTGGAAATTACAACTTTAGCCTTACTTTAAATTATATCATATATAATTTAAATCATTAATAATAAATAATTATCATATAATCATTTATTATACAAATCATATATTAACTTTTAATATATATTTACAAGTGTGACATTATTAATATTATTAATCATATTAATAATATTTATTCTTTTGTAAGTATATAATTGGACTATCCAATTATACTAAATCCGCTATAGTATATTGAGCTAGCACGGGGACCAAATGGACCTACGGTTTCGAGCTCCAATAATTTTGAAATATTAATTAAGCTATTAATTAAATATTCTGAATTATTAACTTCGGGCTATTCCACTAAAAATCCGAAGTTGCACTCTCGTTGTCGCAGATGATATATTAAGCCGAACCAAGTCGGTGTACATCGATATAGTCATTACATACGAATTGACCTTTCACGAGTATCTCGTAATTAGAGCCGGGTTATAATTTCTGTTATACCCCTCTAATTATTTTTACCTTAAGTACCATCGATTCTCTAATGAACGATTTATTCACAACGATTATGAATTTTAATCTTTCTATTCGCAATAGAAAGACTTGAGCACTCAAATCGTTCAAGCACGGAATCAACCATTAAGAAAGATACTCATCTACTTCTCGTAAGAAGGAGTGAACTTCATGTCTATGTAAAACGTTCCCAGCTACATAACCGACCATGCCCCCAACATACGTAGCTATTGGCCAGGACTGCTACACCAACCTCACATTTGTAAATCAAATGACATGGCCCACCAAGCAGGGGTTCGTAGTACACTCAGGATTAAGATCAATCCATATACGACCATCTAGTAGATCGAAATGACTTTCTTTGTTTAACGGATATTATAAGAATGTCATTTCCATCTGGGTCCAGTCCTATATGATCACATCATACAAGGTGCCTCCATTATCATGTCTCTACATGGACGATCCCGGATCAAGGTCGCCATACAAATATAGAATGGACCGTAGCTATAGATAAACTGTAAACAAAGTACCTGCTTTGTTTGCTCTCTATGGACTATTTAAGATTACTAACTTCAGACTTAAATCCTCTTGTGTATGACACTCATACACTAAGTCTGAAGGCACATAAGTAATCTAGGGTATTCAAGATGATTTATAATATGCGAAAATTAAACAAACAATTTGATAAATGAATAATGTATCGTTTTATTTCAAAACACATAAAACCGTTTACTTCACATGTAGCTCTAGGGCATACATCACAACAATCTCCCACTTGCACAAGAGCAAATGGGACATGTCACGTAATCCTAGACCATCTAGGTGACCTTCAAAAACTTTAGCCAATAAGGTCTTTGTAAACGGGTCAGCCAGGTTCTCTGCGGATGCAATCTTTGTGACGGTAACGTCTCATCTCTGCACTATCTCCTCGATGAGATGATATTTCCTCTCTATATACTTCCCCATTTTGTGGCTTCTTGGTTCTTTGGAGTTTGCCACCGCACCACTATTATCGCAATAGAAAGTGAGTGGTCTATCCATATCTGGAACAACTTCCAGATCTATCAAGAATTTACGGAGCCATACTGCTTCCTTAGCTGCTACATATTCAGCCTCCATAGTGGAGTCAGCAATGCAAGATTGCTTTATACTCCGCCATACTATAGCCTTACCACCTAGGGTTAACATTGATCCAGGTGAAGATTTCATAGAATCGACATCTGTCTGAAAATCAAAGTCTGTATATCCCCTTAGGATCATATCCTCACCGGAATACACAAGCATATAATCTCGTTCTCTTAAGATAATTGAGAATGTGTTTCACAGCCACCCAATGATCCAATCCTGGGTTTGACTGAAACCTACTGACTACTCCCCCTGCAAAACATATGTCCAGTCTCGTGCATAACATAGCATACATGAGACTACCAAATGTTGAGGCGTATGAGATATGTCTCATTTCCTCAACATCTTGAGGTGTCTTAGGAGACTGTTCCTTTGACAAATGAATTCCATGCCGATAAGGCAGATTGCCTTTCTTGGAATTCTGCATCCCAAATCACACAAGGATCTTGTCAATGTAGGATGCCTGAGACATAGCTAACAGTCGTTTCTTGCGATCCCAAAGTATCTGAATCCTAAGAATATAACTGGTCTCTCCCAAATCTTTCATTTGGAATTGGTTAGCTAGCTAGGATTTCACGTCTGATAATATCTTTACATCATTCCCAATGAGTAAAATATCATCGACGTATAAAACAAGAAAAATCACCTTCCCGTCAATGACGCGCTTGTATACACAAGGCTCATCAACATTCTGCTCAAAATCATAAGACTTGATCATGGTATCAAATCTTATATTCCAAGATCGAGATGTCTGCTTGAGTCCATAAATGGACCTTTGCAGCATGCAAACTTTTTGCTCTTGACCTTGGGCGATGAACCCCTCTGGTTGTATCATATAGATACTCTCATCAAGATTGCCATTCAAGAATGCAGTCTTGACATCCATTTGCCAAATTTCATAGTCATAATATGCGGCAATGGATAGAAGAGTGCAGATGGATTTAAGCATGGCTACTGGCGAGAAAGTTTCCTCATAGTCAACTCCCTCTTTCTAAGTATAACCGCTGGCCACTAGTCTAACCTTGAAGGTCTGTACCTTCCCATCCGATCCCATCTTCCTCTTGTAGATCCACTTGCAACCTATGGGTTTCACCCCATCAGGTTGGTCTACAAGTTCCCAGACTGAATTGGAGTACATGGACTCCATCTCTAGGTACATAGCTTTGAGCCATTCTTCTTTATCAGAATTATCCATTGCACTAAGATAGGTCAATGGATCATCTACACCATCATTGGATGCGACAACTTGTGCCTCTCTAACCCCAAGGTAGCGATCAGGTTGTTGTACAACCCTCCCACTGCGTCTAGGCGGTAGATCATTCTGATGAGCTTGCATCTGACTCTCAGATGTCGAAGGTGCTATGTATTTGTTAACTTTCGTTGATGATGGCGTGCTGGTCGAACTAGCAAGTACCTCCTCGAGTAACACCTTACTTCGAGGCTTGAACTCCCTCATATAGTCCTCCTCTAGAAACGTAGCATTTGTCGATACAAACATTTTGTTATCATCAGGACTGAAGAATAATCCACCCATAGTCTCCTTAGGATAGCCTACAAATAGGCACACCTGAGAACGTGGCTCCAACTTTGTAGTCTTATTCTTCAGCACATGTGCTGGACACCCCCATATGCGGAAATGTCGTAAACTAGTTTTACGACCATTCCACAACTCTAAGGGAGTCTTAGGAATAGACTTAGATGAAACTACATTAAGGATATGCACTGTAGTTTGTAGTACATATCCCCAGAATGAACTAGGTAGTGAAATATAACTAAACATAGATCTCATCATGTTTAGTATGGTCCGATTTCTCCTCTCCGGAACACCATTTTTTTTTGTGGTATTTCAGGCGCTGTGAGCTGGGATACTATCCCATGCTCAACTAAGAATTCCTCGAAATCTCTGTCGAGGTATTCTCCTCCACGATCAAATCGTAGAGTTTTGATTGTCTTACCTAATTGGTTATCAACCTCAGCACGATACTCTTTGAACTTTTCAAAGGTATATGATTTGTGATGCATTAGGTAAACATACCCATATCTAGAATAATCATCAATAAATATGATGAAGTATTCATAACCTCCTCGGGCTTTTACATTCATCGGTCCGCGAGCGTCCAAATGTATTAGCTCAAGTGGTTCACTGGCTCTTATATATTTTCTAGTAAAATATCTATTGGTCATTTTTCCTTCTAAACAGGATTCGCATACTGGTACAGTCCTGAGCTTTAACTGGTTTAAGGCTCCGTTCTTTATCAATCTGTCTATCCTGTCAAGGTTGATATGACAAGTCTAAGAAGTCAGATATGTGTCATCGTGAGAAATCTTTGGCTATTTATTTTTAGGTTTCTCAACCTAAAATATTTCAGTATTGAACAGTGGCTTATGTGTTAACAGTCTTAACATATACAAGTTATCTCCTAGTTTCCTTAGCGTTCATGTTACTTTTCCACTTAACATAGTTTTCTCCCGTTAATTTATCGTTTGAAAGTATGGAAATAATTGGAGAAACCATGGCTGAAAATAAAATAAACATGCATTTAGCATTCATTCATCGCATATTAAAATCATCAAATAATTTTGCATAAAATTAAACATGATGCATGAACCATGAATAATGAATTAGAAACCTAAGAGAATTACTATACCACATAAATCTATCATTCCACAAGTAAGTGTCGCGTAGGGTAGGTCAAGTACTTGCATGATAGATCGAGACAATCTCAGTCAATTTAATATATGCGGGAACAACTCTTATTCCTATATTAAATAACTACTGTTTTATTCGATCAAGGAATTTTATTAACAGTTAATTATTTCTTTGTGAGTGTAACCTGTCGTTTCGGGATTCTTGGACTTAACGAGTGAAGTGCCACCGTAGGGTAGGTCAGTTCACAAGATACATCTAGAATCCCTATCCTCTCGGAACCCAAACCTGATATTGACCCAAAATGGACACCATCCGTTGGGGGACGAAAGCAAAGCCGTCTCGAGGCGCCTTTTGAATCTCACGTTTTTGGACTAACAACGGAGATCGCGGGATATATTGTCGTATATCCCTCTCCCACTCACTATTTTAAAAAAAAAATAAGGTTTCCATCTATAAAATATCTAATATTTTATTTTAACTAGTGTAGATAAATTTATGGCGGCTAAATCATAATTTTTATTTACACTAGTTTAACATAAGTGACCTAACCAATTTTAACTCTTAAAAATTGTATCACTAATATTCCATTAGTCTCTACTAATTGTTTTACTCAATTAAACTAATTTAATTAGAGTGGTATTAGTGAGCTATTATATTTTAACTCTTAAAATACTAGAACACTAATAAGTTTAAAATTTATGGAATTCTAAAAAGGTCAAAATTTTAATTAAACATTTTAATAAATCTTAGTGCGTTATAAAATCCAATGGTACGTGGAATTGTATCCCGAGTGCAGACCATATTACCGTCCATTCAGATTCGACTATGGAATTTATATCTGGGTTTCCATCCTATATACCAATGGAATTTATTATGTACCAATTAAGCCCAATATATTAGAATTTAAATTTTAAACCATAAATCCAATTAATCTAATTAATTGATTTCCATGCATATCATATTCTAATTTAAACATTTTAAATTACATAAAATCATATTTTTATGTCTATAATGAAAATGCATCTATGACATGTAAAATGCAAGAGTGAGCACCCTAAGCTATATGACATGTTATTCAAACAATTCGAAATAAACATACATATAACATAAAAAATATTTTGCATTGACCGGGCTCTTATTTTTCATATACTAATCTAATTAGTACATAAGATTCACCAAGGCATCCCTTAGTCTTCAAATCCCGCTTCAAAGTGGTGTTGGCTCCTTTGGCGTCTTCGGTGCTCCAAATTACAAAAATTGAAATTTTACATTGAAAAATAAAATTACAACAAATGTAAATAATGGCCTTATGGCCTTACATCCCAAAAACAAAACCAACTACAAAAATAAGAGCCGGAAAAATTTATGACCAATGCAAAATCCATTCATCACATGAAATAACAAAAATATTCATCATATGAATATCATATTGTGCCCCACTCATCTAAACATGCATATCATATTTATAACTCATATAAATATATTAAAAACAGAACTTTAAATGAAAAAGAGAAGGGTTGAGAACACTTTTCAACCTCGCTCTTGATGTCAATTGTAGGAAACATTTTCCTAGCTTAGTGGAAGCGGCTTAGGCACACGAATCAGACTTGAAAATTTTTTCTGCTTTCCCCTTCCTTTAGCCGAATGGAACCAGCAACTCTACTGAAATTTTGCTTCTATTTCGGACAAGATTTCAGCCCCTAAATGCTCCCGAAATAGTCCCCGAACAGCCCCCGAACTGCAGTGAAATAATGGACTGTTTTGGACCCATTACACAACGGAACTGCACACAAATTAGCCCCTGATTTGCGTGAACTGCAAGGATGTTTTAGGTCTGATTTTTCACTCAAGATACAGCCACAATACAACCCTAAATGGTTCCCTAGGTGTTTCCCAAACAAACCGAGCCCCAAATCAATTATATGATTCACGACAATGGACAATAAAATACTCCCACTGCCGTGAGATAGAAAAGATGAGAATAATGATTTTGGTTCAACGCCACAGGTCTTCCGAGCTATGTCTCACAACCAACGAAAAGTAGTGTGGGCTACACATACAAAATAAATCCCTAAATAATTTAGAGATTGAATCACACTTAGTATATTTTTCTTATTTTTGTTCTTCAATGGAATCTCTTAACTTTTGAGAGAATGGTGAAGAAGAAGAAGGTGGCTAGGGTTGCAAGAATGAGAGTCTTCCAAAAAGAAAATCAAATTTCCTTTTTATACTTAGGTCAATTGTTTCCAAAAACAAAACAAGCTCTCCCCTCCATCTTTGGTGAAAATCGGCCAAGGTTAAGAATTTGTAACATCAAATTTTTAATTACCATTATTAAAAATATGTTATAAAATTGAATAAGCAATTAACCATATTGAAAGTCATAACTTCCAATATTAATGCTAAGGATTATTTTGTTTCCAAAACAAACAAAACCATTCCCTTTTCAAGCCTTGTAATTTTCGACCATGGCATATATTCTTTTATTAATTTTGTAACAATTGTATTAGCTTTCCATAAAGCCAAAGATGTTACAAAATCAAAAAGGTTTAATGCCATTATTGATTTGTAACTTCCAAAATAAATCAAGTGTTTCCAAAACCTTTTAATTTGGAAATTACAACTTTAGCCTTACTTTAAATTATATCATATATAATTTAAATCATTAATAATAAATAATTATCATATAATCATTTATTATACAAATCATACATTAACTTTTAATATATAGTTCCAAGTGTGACCTTATTAATATTATTAATCATATTAATAATATTTATTCTTTTGTAAGTATATAATTGGACTAATTATACTAAATCCGCTCTAGTATATTGAGCTAGCACGGGGACCAAATGGACCTACGGCTCCGAGCTCCAATAATCTCGAAATATTAATTAAGCTCTTAATTAAATATTATGAATTATTAACTTCGGGTTATTCCACTAAAAACCCAAAGTTTCACTCTCGTTGCCGCAGATGATATATTAAGCCGAACCAAGTCGGTGTCCATCGATATAGTCATTACATACGAATTGACCCTTCACGAGTATCTCGTAATTAGAGCCGGGTTATAATGTCTGTTATGTAGGAAACGCTTTCCCTCGCGCAGCGGAAGCGATTAGGCACACGGACCGAACTTGAAAAAATTTTCTGCTCTCCTTTTGCTTTGGCCGAACCACACCAGTGAGTTCACTGATGTTTTGCTTCTGTTTTGGACAAGATTTCAGCCCCGGAATACCCCCGAAACAGTCCCCGAACAGCCCTCAAACTGCAGTGAATTATTCCAGAATTTTTCCACCCAAAGTCACAGATTCGAACAGCCTCATGAATCGTAGATGCACACTGAACTGATGTATGCGCATGAGTTTTGTTCATGTTTGCATGGAAGCCGAAAGGCCACAAGGGCGCATGACTAAAACGCATCCAAAGAGCATATGTATTGCGCCACTACATCATATAAGCAATTTAATCTCACTGACGTGAATAGTTTTTGATCATTGCATATATAAATATAATATGCGCACATATATGATGACTTCAGTTTGATGATTATTTGCGCACAATCATCATCAGCTACACTATGTTTAATATTTAATAATCCTCAATGCATGGACCAGTCACGCACACAACTAAGGTCCAGAGATGCGATTGTTTGTCTCTCATTCGTGTGATTGTGATGCCGACAAATTCATCATGATCATGAACAATATGTGACGGGTCGGGTCTACCACTCAATCTTCCGAGCTATGTCTCGTAACCACCGGAGGGTAGTGTAGGCTACACTCACAAATTAAACTCTAAACGGTTTAGAGAATAAGATCACACACCGAAATAATTTCACGTTCTTCAATCCTCTTTCTCAACTTTTGAGAGCTTGAAGAAGAGATGGAGGCTAGGGTTTTCAAAGTTTTGGATCTGAAAAATTAAATCATAATTTTTCTTTTATACTTGTGGATAATTTGTTTCATAAAACAAATCAACCACTAGTCTCCATCTCTCTCAAATTCGGCCAAAGGGTAGGATTTCTAGTTTGATTTTGCTTCCAAAATAAACAAATCCTAATCCTTATTTGCTTAGGTCATTTCGGCCAAGGTAGGGTATTAGGATTTGATTTTGTTTCTCAAACAAACAAATCTTATTCCTTATCCAATAAGGAATCCTACATTGGTAATAATTCTTAGCCTTTATTAAATTATATATGATATAATTTAATGTTCTATTTAATAATTATCATATAATTATTAATACCTTATATTAACTTTTAATATAAAGTCTCAAGTGTGATTAATTAATGTTATTAATCATATTAATAATATTTATTCTTTGTGAGTATATAATTGGACCGTCCAATTATATTAGCTCCGCTAAAGTATATCGAGTTAGCACGGGGACCAAGTGGACCTACGGTTCCGAGCTCCAATAATCTCGAAATACTAATTAAGCTCTTAATTAAATATTTCAAATTATTAACTTCGAATTATTCCACTAAAATTCCGAAGTTGCACTCTCATTGCTGTAGATTAAATATTAAGCCGAACCAATTCGGTATCCTCCGATATAGTCATTGCATACGAATTGATCATTCACGAATATCTCGTAATTAGAGCCGGGTCATAATGTCCGCTATACCCTTCTAATTATTTTTACCTTAAGTACCATTGATTCTCTAATGAACGATTTATTCACAACTGTTATGAATATTAATCTTTCTATTCGTAATAGAAAAACTTGAGCGCTCAAACCGTTCAAGTACCGAATCAACCCTTAAGAGAGATACTCATCTACTTCTCGTAAGAATGAGTGAATTCCATGTCTATGTAAAACGTTCCCAGCTACATAACAGACTATGCCCCCAAAGTACGTAGTTATTGGTTGGGATTGCAACACCAACCTCACCTTTGTAAATCAAAGGACACAACCCGTTATGTAGGTGTTCGTATTATACTCAGGATT